>JAHIAM010014278.1:0-17301 GCA_021605205.1 Aegilops longissima
TAGAGCCCAGCCAAATTGCATATAGTGTTAGTAAATTTTATTGTTGTTCTCTCTTCATGACTTGCGGCATATTCAATATGCTGACCTACCGGCTACAACGTCTTATGTTGCGAGGTATTCGATCGGGAGTGAGGCTATGATCCATGCTTGGCGATTGCCCTATGGTCGGATGGACTCGCTAACGTCTATGCTTCGCAGCTTTATTTAGTTTATTTCTCATGAGTTGGCCTTGACGAATTTATTATCTTGTAATAAAGACTCGATATGAGAATCGTGTAATAAATTCAGGTGTGATTGAACTTTGAGTCTTTGCATCAATGTCTTGTGTGTGCGGCATAATCTTGGGATGATACAGCTACGAGAGACTTGACCGTTTGGGTTGGGTCGCTCTGAGAGATGGTATCGAGCACTGTGACCGTGGGCGTAACCCCTAGGATCGGAAAGCCATAGGAAGAGACTATTTATTTTATGTCCTTATCATTCGTAATTCTCCCTGTTCATTTCGACTTCTCTCCGATTTTCAACATTCTAGATGGCGCCGAGTTCACCCGTTACGCTCTTGGGTTTTGCCGGCCAGATGAGGCGATGCCTCTCGGCAAGAATGGTTCAGATCGTGAAGAAGCTGAAGATTGCTCTGCCCTCAATCACGGAAGCCTACCAATGCACTTAGGCGGATACCCTTCTGAGTTGAGGTGCACATTAGGGAGGACCTTGGAGGACATTGAGCCCATTGACTTTGAGTTTACCGATTTCAATTGGATCCTCGGAAGAGACATGGCGATTTATCGTGCACTTGGACATCTCGAGAAGAGTGCAGGCGAGCTCGACCCATGAGACCTCGCCATGATTTCTCATGAGCTAGGAATGGAGATATCATCCGTGCAAGTAGAGGCGACTCCATTCTCTCATATGTCCAAGACTTGGAGTGTCTCCTCGGAAGCGGAGATCGGACTCGCGTAACTTCGAAGGTACACGAGGAGGCTGTTGTTAGTGGCTGGCTGGAGGAGAAAGCACCAGAGACTTCCTTGACCATGAAGAAGAAATCACGGAGTTCATGGAGAGTCGACAAGCTGAAGATGGATGTTGCCGCATTAGGAGAAGATGGACTTGGGAAGACCTTTTCGAGTGGAGATGCGGACCCCTCGTGAGCAATGATCGAGGATTATGAAGAGCTCCTGAAAAGCCGCAAGAGGCGCCGCATCGGAGGCGCCACACGGAGGGCCTTCGCACGGAGGGCCAAGGATAATTGATGAAGACATTTAGTGCGACCGCCATGTTATTTTATTTTCCGTCGATCAGTTAGGCGTTATTTTCGATTAGTCGTGAAATTTGTAATCCGAGATTGAACCATGTTTGAGTGGATTGAATAAATGATTGGTGTGATTATGATTGTGCATTCATTTGGGTAGTGATATTTTCTCATTAGACCCTTGTTCTATTCTAATTTTCTCATCCACTCCAAAACACGGATGCCTCGAGGCGTGACCCGGTCTCAACTTTCCGCGGAGCTCACCCGGCTGATCCAGCAGGAATGCCCTCATGCAGATGCTCATCGAGAACGAACAACAACAACAACAACAATCCACCCCACCACCCCTGATGACCTTTGACCCGCTTCCTAAGGCTGAATCCGCGGTGTTCTCTAAGCGACCTTGAGCGATTGTGGCCGATGATTGGCTCCTAAGGTCGGAAGGTTAGCCCTTCTTTGGATGCACGGTCTGAAGAAGGTGCGCTTTGCCTTTGTCGACAATGGACCGCCTCTTGGTGGGAGAACTACACGCCACTTATCCCATCGCCACCACCTGGGATCGGTTCCGGCGGGCTTTCCCATTGTTTAATTTGGAGCCATGATGAAGGCGTGAGTTCCCTTCACCCAAGGGAACCGTCTTGTAGGGCGTCGTGGATGAGTTCAACAAGTTAGCTTCCTATCCCCGGGATGATGTGGCCACAGATGCCCAAAAGCAGGAAAAAGTTTCTCGAGGCTCAATGGGGTTTGGGTATGCAACTTATGGTGGTACCTTCAACAACTACGAAGAGCTGGAACAAGGCCACCATACTTGAAGGCAAGCAGCCAGTTGATAGCCCATAGCGGAAGTATGGAAAGTACAACTCTGGGCTCGTGACCCGTTATGCCCCTTGGGAGGGCATACCCATCACACCATGGAGGACATAATCATGGAGGACATAACCATGGAGAAATGGGAACAACCATAACCCGGGACAACAAGGCGAGGCAATGGAAGCGGCAATGGCAACCAACATCGTCCCCGGCCCGGAAGGATTGGAGTCACATCACTTGTTTCAAGTGCGAAAAGGGCACTATGCCACCTGCCGGAGGAAGGGCGGAGGAATGGAAATGGCAATGGAATCTCAGCAAAAAGCCCAACCCTTTTCCTCGTGCTGGGTGAACCACATTGGCGTGGAGGGCGTCTATGATCAGCCGGAACTTGGGTTGGTAAGTTTTATTAAATTCACATCGGTATTGGTACTCTTTGATTACGGTGCAACGCATTCATTCATATCAAGGGTAGTTGTGGAAAAATGCAGGTTGCCCACTAGAACCCTTAAAAGCCCTCTTCCACGTCGATTCGGGGGAGAAATGATGGCGAGCTTGGGTGTCATGCAACCCTCAACATCGGAAACCATAAATTTTCCAAAGACCTCATAGTATTGGAAACCCGGACCTTGGATGTGATCCTAGGCATGGATTGGTTGGGTTTGAAGAAACATAACGTCGCAAAGGCGATTACGCTCACCCTCCGGGGCGAAAGAGGATCAAATATGTATCCGACGTATATCAATGAAGAATCGGTGCATTCCCTCACGGGAGTTGTTCGGGAGGAAGTGCCGGTGGTGCAAGATTTTCCGATGTGTTTGGAGAATTACGAGAATGCCACGGACGGAGACATTGAATTTTGATTGAGTTATTGCCCAACCCCAATATCCAAAGACCCTATCGGATGCCCCGAGCGATTTGAAAGAGATCAAGAACCAAATTAATGAGCTATTGGAGAAAGGATATATTGGCCCAAGCTCGTCACCTTAGGAGCCCAGTTCTTTTTGGTAGAAGAAGGATGGAACCACGAGAATGGTTGTGGATTATCGTTGGTTGAGCAGCGTGACCATCAAGAACAAGTACCCTCCCGATGATTTAATGATCTATTTGATCAGCTAGTTGGAGCAAAGGTATTCTCCAAGATGGATCTTGATCGGGTATCATCAATTGAAATCCGTGAAAAGGATATACCTAAAACAGCATTCACCACGGTATGGTTTATATGAGTATAAGTCATGTCATTGGGATTGACTAATGCCTTGCATACTTCATGAATTTGATGAACAAGGTATTTATGGAATATCTGGACAAGTTTGTCGTGGTGTTCATCGATGATATCTTGATTTTCTCCAAGGCGAGGAAGAGCATAAGGAACATTTCGTCTAGTTGGAAAACTCAAAACATCGATTGTATGCCAAGTTCGATAAATGGAATTTTGGTGAAGGAAAGGTTCCTCGGACATGTTATTTCGGAGAAAGGAATAGCGATTGACCCGCCAAGGTTGTATTAGTCACCGATTGGGTCACCCACCTCGATCAAGGAGATCCATGATTTTCTCGGACTCGCGAGGATATTTCGGAGGTTTATTGAAAATTTCTCGAAATTGCCAAGCCCATGGTGATTTGTTGAAGAAGGGCGTAAATACATTTGGACCGAAAGGTTGTGAAGCCGACTTCGAAATTGAAAAAGCGGTTTGGTTCTGCCCGGTGCTGATTTTGCGGACATACACAAGGATTACGGGTATATTGTGGCGGCTTCTCGTCGGGGGACTGGATACTCATGCGGGAAGGAAAGGTTGTAGCTTATACCTCCGGACAGCTCGACCACAAGATGAATTATGCCACAATGATTTGGAGTTAGCGGTAGTGCATGCACTCAAGACCGGAGAAATTTCCAAAACCGTTGTGATGTTTACAGATCATAAGAGCTTGAAGTATATTTTCACGAAGAAGGTTGAAACCTCGGGCGAGAGGAGATGGCTAGAAAGTTAATCAAGGACTATGACATGAGATTGCATTACCCCGGAAAGGCTAATGTTGTAGCGGATGCTTTGAGCCGTAAGAGTTATGTGAATACTCTTATAGCGGGAGATTACCCAGGAGTTAGTCGATGACCTCGAGAACCTTTTGGAATAATTCGAGAGGATATGTTGCAGCTCTGGAAGTTCAGTCCACTTTGGCGAAAAAATTCGTGAAGCCGAAGTCGGACAAGGAAATTGATGAGATAAAGAAAAGGATGAATGAAGGAAAAGCTAAAGGTTTTCGTGGGATGAATCGGACTATATGTGCGAGGACCCGTATTTATGGCCCAATGATCCCAAACTTCGGGAAGCTAATTCTTGGGGGGCTCATGATTCACCGTACTCGATTCACCCGGTAACACCAAGATGTATCTTGATTTGAAGGAAAGTTTACGGTGGGCGGTATGAAGAAGGATATTCTTGAGTCCGTGGCGGTATCCGATGTTTGCCCAAGTAAAGGGAACATGGAAGCCGGGGGTTACTTCAACCTTTGCGATTCCAGTGGAAATGGGAAAAACTTGGAATGGATTTTATCAAGGATTACCGGGACCCGTTCGGGTTATGATTCCATCTGGGTAGTGGTTGATCGATTGACCAAGGTAGCTCATTTCATTCCGTGAAGACTACCTATACCGGCTAAGTTAGCCAAGATATACATGACCAGGATCGTATTCGCATGGAGTTGAAGGTATCATGGGATAGAGAACACAATTTACCTCAAAGTTTTGGAATCGGTTGCATGAAACTTTGGATGCAGGCTGGAGTTGATCGACTTTTCATCCCTGAGCGGATGGACAGGCCGAGAAAGTCAACCAGATCTGGAGGGAATGTTGAGGCTTGTGCGCTAGACTATGGGTCTAGCTGGGATGATAATTTGCCATCTGGAGTTCTCGTACAATAACGTTTCGAGACCCGTCGAAGATGGCCCCTTCGAAGCTCTATATGGAAGGGTGCAGAACCCATGTTTGTGGGATGGTGTTGGAATCAAAACTTTTGGTCCGATCTTATCGAAGATTCGAAGAAAGTCAAGCTGATTGAGATAGACTCAAGGTAGCTCGGTCGAGGCGGAAGAGTTATCGGCGATGCATAAGGAAGTAACTTACGAAGCGGGAGGCCGGGCATATCTTGTGTTCCCCCCCTTTGGAATCAAGAGGTTCGGTGTTAAAGGAAAGTTAGCACCCGGTTCATTGGTCCCTAAAAATCCTCGAGCGTCGTGGAGAAGTTGCTTACAAGTTGGTTGCGGAAGGATTGTCCGGGAGTTCATGATGTCTTCCATGTTTCTCGGTGAAGAAATGCCATGCCGACATGGCGATATTGTTGAGAACACGGTGCCCCTAGAGGCCATACAGCTCGGCGGTGATCGACTTATGAGGAGAAACCGTCCGAATTCTCGAGGCTAAACGAGTCACCCGCAGCAAGATCATCAAGTTTTGCAAGGTCTTTGTGGAGTCATCATTCGAGGAAAGCCACACAGGGGGAAGAAACCTCCTTGGAGACCACCCCCTTTATTTGCTAGCCAACCCGAATCGGGAGATTCATCTTAAAGTGGGTAGGTTTGTAACATCCCAAATTTCCTATTTGGAATGTTTTACAATTATAGCTAAGCATCTATGCATTATTGTTTGAAATTAGTGACATTTGAAGTTTAAAGATTTTGAGTTTGTTGGAATTTGAATTCAAATTGGCGGGAAATTTATTTCAAAACAATGCAAAATACTTGAGAAAAGTATGAGAGGATAAACATGACACTCCAAAAATAGGAAAAAACTTTGCCAAAAATTTTGAATTCAAATTTGATTTTTTTGGGATTTCTAAAAAATGTTTTTTTAAAGTTTGAGTTTTGCCTGGAAAAATGTTCAAATTGTAGGAATATTCCCTGATCATTTTGATATATATTGTCCTATATAAAATATATATATTTAATATATTTTCTCTCTCTCTTAATAAAAAAAATAGAAAAGGAAAAAAAAACCCGGAAACCCGGCCGAAAAGGCCCGGCCAGGCGCCAAGCCCCGGCAGGCGGCCCAGGCCGGCCAACCCGGCGCGGCGGCCCCCCCTCGGTGCTTGCTCACCCCTCTCCCCCTCTCTCCACCCGGCCCCACCTCTCCCTTCCGCCCCCCACCCGCCCCTGGCCCGCCCGCCCTTGGGAACCGGGGATCCGGGATCGCCTCCCCGATCCGCCCCTCCTCCAAGCCGCCCCCCTATAAACCCCCCTCGCCCGTTCCCCCTTGGCAAAAACCTCTCCCCTCGCCGCAATCGCTTCTTGGAACCGGTGCCCTTATTGGCCCGTTCTTGACCCCACCCCCCACCGACTCCACCCCGACTCCCTCCGCCCATCCGCACCCCCTTTGGCGCCTCCCGAAATCGCCCCGGACCACCAACCCAGCCTTCGCCGCTGAAACCGCCGTCATCCGTGCCGTCGTGCCAACCAGGATAACCAATGGAAACCCCCCCGTCCGATCTAAACGTGGGTCTAGATTAGATCTTGAAGAATGCGGTTATTTTAAATAAAACCGGTTTAGTTTGGTTTTATTTAGGTTTAGTTAACCGGCCCGACTCGGTTTATTTTCCCGGAAGCGTTTTAGTTATTTGGCCTTGCGTTAGATAGGCCCATTAAGGCCGATTTTTCTTTTTAATTATATTTTCGTTTCTGTTTTTACAGAATAGTTTCATTTTGTAAAATCCATATCTTTTAATCTACTTAATATTTTAATTGATTCTTTTTTGTTAGTTTGCAAATTTGTTGTAGTTTCTGTAGAAAATATGTTTAGTCATGTTTAAATTATTAGAAATTGTTTTATTTTAGTTTTAGGCAGATTAGTATTTCTGCTATAAAATGAGTTAGGATTATTTTATTTTTAGTGATTCTTTTGTCACTACTTTGTTTTGACCTTGCCTAACCGTAAATTTATTTGGGCATTTTAGATTTAATAAAAAATAGTTTTAATCAAAATCATGTGGTTCTTATTTATTTAACTAATTCTTGTTTTTCCTATTGTTTTATTTAGCAAATAATTTTATTTTTCCTATGTGATAGTTTATTTTAGGTTAGTTTCGTAACTTTAGAACATGAACTTTTATTTACAATAAATAAAATTTTTATTTTATTTTTTCTTGCTAGGTTGTTATAGGCATAAAGGAGTTCTATAATAGCTTTTAATGGATTCTTTTTGCTCCTAGTTGCATGATGTTTTCCCTTAATTGGAAAAAAACCCATGCTTAGGTTCATTAAAAAAATTTGGTTGGTAAAACTATTTCTTAGTTGTTGTTTGATGTGGTGAAAACATTGATTTGGATTTCTTGAGTTTTCTTTGGGTTTTGGTCTTGTTTTGTGTGTTTTATGTTAGCATCTTTGTTATGTTAAGTGGTTGTATGTTTTTATGCTTATGATTGTTGTTTGCTTGGTAGAATTTCAGTCTGGCTTCTATCCACGAGTCCCTAGCCCGAAGACCGTCGGCAAAGGCAAGTCAATTGATCATGTTTTCTTTTACAATACCTATGATTTTATTGCATTAGAAATTATACCTCCCACCATGCATGTAGTAGGGAATTTTAAGTTATGTTCTTGAGTAGTATCATGGGTAGGATGAAACCAATCCCCTTGTTACCATGGCCGGGGCCAAGTAGTTTATTTTTGCTATGCTCGTGAAGCGGGGTTGGTTGAGTGATTCATAAGGGAGATGTGAGAGTCAAGAAGATGACAACCCCATGACTTCAAGCTCAAGGGGACTTCAAAATTCACTCTTGGGTGGAGGGCGGTTGGCGGGCACCTGGAGAAAACCAGGGTTGGCGGGATGCATGGGAAGCGCCATGACATCTTGGAAACTTCACCCAGCCACGAAGAGGCGGATGGATACCCAATTAGGAAGCTTACTTGCGGCCGCAAGCCATTATGGGCTGGCGAGTCGACCCTAGGTGTGACTCGGCGGACGGTGCTTTCCGAGATGTAGAAAACGGTAGGATTGGATGGATGCCGCGGTGGCGGAGGAACTCTTGGAAGACCTGTTTGTTCGTCCGTCTTCAAACACCATGAAGTCCGAAGACTTAAAGGAGGAATGATTCTTGCGGGTAAAGTCGCAAAACCTCTGCAAGTGAAGATCTAATCGGTTTAGCGTGTCCCGATTCGGACAATTTAGCCTCTGGAACACGGTATTTGGATATCTCAACACCAAACTTAATAAATTAATTGGGGGTTATTTAATAATTGGGAATGAGACATTGGTTGGCGGAACCATCTCAATAACTACCAACATTTTGTAGTATTTGCAAACAAGTCCTTGTTGGGGAAAAATTGGCTTTGCAAAACAATGAAACAAGAGCCCCAAATTGCATATAGTGTTAGTAAATTTTATTTTGTTCTCTCTTCATGACTTGGGCATATTCAAAATCTGACCTACTACGAACCGTCTTATTTGCGGAAGGATATTCGATCGGGGTGAGGCTACGATCCCGCTTGGCGATTGCCCTATGGGTCGGATGGACTCGCTATTCTTCTCGCTTAGCTTTATTTAGTTTATTTCTCATGAGTTGGCCTTGGCGAATTTATTATCTTGTAATAAAGACTCGATATGAGAATCGTGTAATAAATTCAGGTGTGATTGAACTTTGAATCTTTGCATCAATGTCTTTGTGTGCGGCATGATCTTGGGATGGTACAGCTACAGAAGACTTGACGATTTTGGTGGGCGCTACATTATTGGCCAAGTGGATCGTGGACAATAAAGGCGAGGAGGAAGAAGGGTGGAGGACCTCCAGGGCGGCCCGTGTCGGAGAAAAAGGCGGCCAGGCGGAAGGATGAGGCCCTCCAGCTGTGGGTTTCCTCCCTCGGGGCGGTAAACCGTGAGCGTGCACCTTTTGGTCCTCTATAACACACCGGGAAGGGATCCGGCGGAATCTGTGGGTGAAGGAGGAGAAAAATTCGCTACATTGTCTTGTTTATATCTGGGAGGATGAGAGAATGAAGAGCAAGGCAGCCCTCGATGGGCTATATCTCCCCGTTGACCCGACTTAGAAACATAACCGCATTGAAAGCAATGTCAAAGTGAGGTAATCTTCACACAACCCATGTAATACATAAGGGAAAAGGGATACATAGTTGGCTTACAATGCCAACTTCACACAATACATGGTAAAACATTACATCATACAGATACAATCAAGGTCCGACCTAGGAACCAAAATAAAAAAGACTACCCCAAATCTACAGATCCCGATCGTCCCAAGCCCGGCTCCCTCTTGATCAAGCGGGCGAAACAACACAAAACAAGATCTTCATCCAGCTCCTCCTTGAGCTCAGGTCCATCACCCGCGGTTTCATCGGCCCAAACTGGTTTGGAAGTATCGTAGTCCACGGGGACTCGGCAATCTCACCACCGAGATCAAGACTATTTAAGCTTAAAAGGTAGGACCCGGGGTAGTTAGGTGGACTGCGGGCAAGCATATATGGTGGCTAACATAAAAAAGGCGGGAGAACAAAAGGCCCAGTGGAACCCAATGGTCAAGGGAAATTACAACCCATTCCCGGGTTAAAAAATAACCCGAAGGTGGCCTCCCCGGGAAAAAAGGAAAAGAGAAATTCCAATTTGGTACCTTTGGGAATTTTAATTAAAACAACCGGGGGTTTTCCTTACGGACATTAAAAATTCCCATAACAAAGGAGGCCGGCTTTGAAAGTTCAAAACCCTGGCGGGGGTTCCCCCACCCAATATAAGTCTTAATTAAAAAGAATAGGATTCCCCAAGCCCATGTTCCAACCGGAACAAACATTTCCAGCAAAAAACAAATTCCACCAAGAACCTCCCGGGGAAACAACCGGTAAATAGCCAATCCGGTTTGGTAGGAAGGGATGGAAGGTTTGACAGGCAAGGGGCGGATACCCAAGTTGGCCTCGGGCGGCAACAAAAGGGCTCTAGGGAAAATAGAAAAGGATTTGGAGGGGGTTTTAAAATAAAGGAAGAAGAAGGCGAATCCCAAGGGAAAAAGGGCTGGTGAAGGCCCAAATGAAAACCAAGGGGCCCGGAAAGAAGCAAACAAAGGGAAACAAATCCCATAAAATCAACCCGGACAGCCGGTTTAAAGGGGCGGCAAAAATCCAAACAAAACACGTTAAGTGGAAATAGAAACAGGAGTTTGGAACAAAACACCACAAACCAAGTTCCCCCTTTACCAATATATTAAATGATTAAAATTAAATAAGATAATTGGAAATACCCAACAAGTTTAAATGAACGGAAACAACAACAACAAGGAAAAACCTTCAATCTTTTTTCAACTAACCAAAGCTATTTAAAGGAAACAAGCGGTAACTACCATTTAAACGGTTTTCCAAAATTTAAAGGTTTGAAAATGGAATTGGGTTATTTGGTTATGAATTAAACATTTTAACATGGCAAATAGCAAAAAGCAAACATCTTTAAACAAAATAGAATGAAATTGGGATTATTTCACAAATTTCCAAAGGAAAAACAATATAAAAAAACCGGATGATTAATTAATTAAATCCGAGCGGAGGGCTTTAAGGAAAGGAAACCGGAAAAAGAAAAACAGAAAAAAAATAAACATGGGCATGGAGGCCAAAAACAAGTATGGGTGATGTCCCCGGTTTTTGGCAAGGCGGGGCCAAACAAAAACTCCAATTAATTGGGCCTTAAGGCGGGTGCTATTGACAAAACCCAAACACTTATTTAGTTCCCCCGAAAGGGGATCAACAAAATGATTCATGGCGGAGGTGGCATTGGGCCTCCTACTGGCGAAATGGGCGGAAACCAAAAAACAATTAGGAAAAAAGAAAATTAGGAAGGAAGGACGACCTAAAGGCTTTTGGTTGGGTTCTGCAAAGTAATGGGCCCTACCCAGAAACCAAGGCAATTTTCCCCATTTACAAAAAGTTTGGGAAAACCGGGCCACGGGGTTTTGGGATGGGAAAACCAAACGGGCTAATAGCAATTTGGGGCAAACACCTTTAAATTTTAACCAAGGAGGAAAGGGGGAAAATTAACTCCTTTGGAAGCCTTTCAATTCCCAAATCCGGGAGGGCAGGAAAATTAGGAGAGGAGGTGGGGGGTCTTTTCCGTAAAGGGGTAAATTCTGGAAAAGGAAAGGAGGGGAAAAATAAAAAGGGCTGGAGGAAAAGGTCCTGGGGTTTGGGGTTTGCCTCCCACCGGTTCCCGTTTGGCGGGAGGGAAACCAGGGAGGGGGTGGGGGGGCCTTGGGCGAAAGGGGGAGAGGCGACCCGGCGTTTCTCCCGAAATCGGAGGCAGGGAAGGGGGCACAAATGGCCGGCTTGGCCCGGGCGAACCTTAAAAGCCGCCGAAAGGCCCATTCGAGCTTTAAGCCCAAAAAATTTCGGATCCGGCGGTGCCGGATCCGGTCGGGCGGAAACCGGGGCCGGCCCGGAACCGGCGGATGGCGGAAAACCTGCGGGAAAGAGAAGTGCCGGTGAGGAAAAAAAAAAATGAAAAAAAGCAAACCCCCCGGTTAAATTTGGGCGGAAACAAATTGGAAAGTTGACCCGGGGAAAACCCACCCTGAGGGGATCCGGCCGGCGGATCCGGAGGGAAAGGGCGAGGAAGGAAGGAGGAAGGCGTTGGCCTTTCGGGCCTGGCCGGAGGGGCCCAAAAGGGGGCAAGCAAGAGGGGTCCAAACCCTTGAAAAGGGGCAAGGAACCCAACAAACCTTGAAGGTTGGGAAAGGGCATGGGTCAAGAGTTTAATGGACAAGATAGAATTGAAACCACTCCGTTTAAAACAAGATGAGGGAGGAAGAATTGAGGCGAGAACTCGATTGAACATGGAAGTAATATAACATGAACTTGAGAAGTTGGGATGATACTTGATGAAATCAACAACATCTGCCTCGGAACTATTGAAAAGAATGGCACAAGGGTAAGAAAGATTTCAGACAGCTCTCCGGTTGAGGAAGCGAGGCAAAACTTGATAAGATGAGAGAACTTCGAATGAAAACACAACACTCGGTTAAATGGATAAGCAAGAAAATAACATGATCTTGACAAAAGAAGATGATGGGTGAAGAGTGCAACATCACAATGCCTCCGGAAGAAAAATTGAAGATAGATCGTTGGAATAAAGGAATGGAGAGAAAATGACACTTCTACCACAAATGAGTTTGGAAAGCACCCTTAAAAAAAAGGATAGAAGCGGAGTTGTTGGAAAATCAACAACGAAAAGAATAAACTTGTAGTGGGCTTATGGAAAACATCTCAAAATTATGAGGTGAGCTTACGCACCAGAAACAAATGATTGGATTGATATCAACAAGGAGGCGAGAAACTTATATCAAGGGAGGACAAATGAAGAACTAGGGTCATTAATAAGCACCATAAATAGCAACAATCCTTAGGAAAGCTTTAGGTGAAATATAGCCCAAGATAAGTCTAATGAAGAGATTGATGGATTTAAAATACCTCATTCTTGACAACATGTGAATCATGAAACACGAACTCAAATTGTCGAGAATGATATAACACCACCTCAAATGATAAGGTAGAGCGAATTGCACTTGAAATGCAAGAAGAAGAATACTTGAACTCCTCAAAACAAAACATGTTTGAGCACCATGTTCAATTTTGAAGTATGGCTTGGCGGATCATAACTCGAGAAAACTTGAAGAACAATTGAAGAATGAAAAGAATCCTTGAGGAAGCACCATGCAGCCTCCATGATGAACTCCGGTAACCAAAAGGGTGATAAAAGAAAGAAGTTGACAACACAAGGTGAAATCTTGCGGTGATAAGATGAAGCTTTGAAATGATATAGCAGAAAAATTGGAACTCGGAAGAAAGATGAGCAGATGAAATCAAAATTACGATGAACCTCCGGAATAAGGAATTGAACTTACTCGATGAAACAAGAATAAAATTACATTATGCTCATCCTTCACCAATTAAATTGATGACAAGCAATGGATTTGGCATACTACTTATTCTCATAGAAAAATTAAGATAGATATGGCGCAAACTTGAGAAGGTATTGAGCGATCCGCGGTAGGATTGGAAAGAACGAATGAATCTATATGATAACGAAGGAAGAACTCTTGAACAAACCACCATAATAATTGAGAATGAGCGTAGCAAAGGCACAATTCACGGGAAGAATTGTAAAGCGAATAAGGATGCTTGACAAAATTTAGATACATGGTAGGAAGATCATGCGATTAGAGGATATTTGACGATGCAGGTGAGATTTGGAAAAACGAGTTGAGCATGGAATGAATAATTCGAGATGATGGACTCAGAAGAATCAAGCTGAAAAGACTCTGAAATACTCCGGATGGGTTAAAAGAATTCTCACAATCAAAACAATTATGAGGATGGCAGAAGCTAGAACCATGAATCTTGAAGAAAAGCGAGATTTAAGAGAAACTCTTCTTGGTCTTCAAAATTCGAGAATGACGAGAACATCACCATGAATTATTGAAGCACTCCGTAATGAAAATTAGGAAGGTTGAACCAACAATGAAATAATTTGAAAGATCTTGGAGAAAGACATTTGGTGATGATAACTCATTCTTCGTCAAACTTTGCAATGAATTTAGGAATAGCTCTTGAAAAAAAATTAGAAGAGTTAGGTAAGATCACGGAAAAGACACAGTGGGTTAGGGCCCTCAAAAGAACCACCGTTGAACAATTGTTTGAAATAGATATTACGGTAGAATTAAATGGCTTGAATGAGATAGCATCCTCAAAAGAACTTGAGTGAATTGAGAATGGAAACTAGAATCTTAGAGATATCTTCAACACTCCGGAAACAAATGAATAGCGAAGTGGATGATTAAGAGATGCACCGACATGAGAAAGCATTTGAAGCGAGGAAGGAAAATGATCAATACGGAAAACTTGACTAAATCCACGGAGAAGAAAATTAGAATGGAACAATGATAAGGTTAAAGCTTCCTTAAGCGTCTTCATGAAAATCACGGATAAAACAATAAAGGAAAAGAATGAAGAAACTTCACTCAATAAAAATGGATACTTGGTTAAGAAATCTGAGTCCTTGAAGAAAAAAGGGTGGGAGGCGGAAAACAAAACAACTTAGGTCGGATGAAGCGAACACCGTTTAGAAAAAAACTTAGAATTGATCTTGCGAATGTTGGAATGATCGGATTCACTTGAAGAAAACCGGTTGGAAAGAATTAACATAGCGATCTCGAAGATCGAGAAGGATTAGCATTCACATAGCAATATGAGAACACCATTTAGGAAAGGTATGGAATCAACACTTGACTTGAAGCAACTCGAATACCACAAAACAAAACAAAAACAAAGGGTTGGCTTCAAGAATGAGCGGAACAAACACATGATAGAATTTACGCCCAAAGTGTTAGTGGTGGGGCCCCACGGACCTGACGTATAGCAGCGTCACAAATGACAAACAAGGCGTCCCGAATCAGCATAGCCAAGGATTCTTTAAGGCGTCTCGCGACCCTTTGTTCGGCCAGTGAATGGGCGGACCACTAGGCGTTGAACCCCAATCTCAAATCATACATCATGGAAAGATATCCTGTAAGCTACTAGAATTCCCACCTATAAACTCGAAACTTTACGGTTATGCAATCGGTGTTGGGGATCTGGGGACACAAAATATATCACCCAAACTAACAATACCTAGATCCATTGTATCCATCCGTCAACACATAACCAAGAAATCCTCGAAATCGTGTACCTCGACCTTGAAAAACATCCGTTATACAAGTCATGGCAATACTCCCTTTTCATACGATCTTTGAGCTATCGGGTTATCTCACCAACAAGCACAAAAGAGATTTCGATGTCGGCAAAACTCAGGTATTCGAGCGCAGCGATAAAATTGTGGCGACAACACCTCGGAGCTCAACTCCCGGGACACTGCCACAACCCTAAATGTCGGAGGCACCAAGAACAATGTTCTCGTCACAAAACCATCGGAGCGATTCCAAGATACCCGTGATCCTAAAAAAATTTTTTAGTGAAATTTGAGGAGAAAAGTCAAAACTCTCGTCGGGATACCTCACGAGCTCTGAAGGGTGAGGAGTAAAAAGAATCCTACTCTCCGATATATATAATCCTAAGACTCAAAACATTTTCCATTCTAGACTCAACAAGCTGACAAACAATCAAGTAGGGGCTCCTAAGTGGGAAGGCTCGATACCAACATAGCCCTCGATGCGGCTATATCTCCCGTGTCGAAGCCGACTTAGAGCATAACGCATTGAAAGCAATGTCATAAGTGAGGTAATCTTCACACAACCATGTAATACATAAGGAAAAGAGATACATAGTTGGCTTACAATAGCCACTTCACACAATACATGAGTAAAACATTACATCATCTGAGATACAATCAAGGTCGACTACGAACCAAAATAAAGAAGACTACCCCAAATGCTACGGATCCCGATCGTCCCAATGAGCTCCACTCTTGATCAAGCTGGAGCGAAACAACACAAGAACAAGATCTTCATCGAGCTCCTCCTTGAGCTCGGTCCATCACTGCGGTTTCATCGGCACACCAAACTGGTTTGGAAGTATCGTGAGTCAGGGGACTCGACAATCTCACACCGAGATCAAGACTATTTAAGCTTAAAGGTAGGACGGGGTAGTTAGGTGGAGCTGCAGCAGCGACTAGCATATATGGTGGCTAACATCACTAAAGAGGCGAGAAGAAAGCAAAGCAGTCGAACAACTATGATCAAGAAGTGATCTGAACTCCTACTTCGAAACATAACCCGAAACCGTGTTCTCCTCTCGATCAACCCGAAAAAGACACTCACAGTTCGCTACGGTTGGTGTATTTTAATTAAGATCAACCGGGTTTTCTACACGGACATTAACAAATTCCCATCGCCACATAACAGCGGCACGGCTTTGAAAGTTCAAACCCAAGGGTGTCCCAACAACCCATGATAAGCTCGCGATCACGAAGAATAGACCTTCTCCCGGGAAGCCCGATCAGTCTCGGAATCCGGCTACAAGACATTCACAGCAATAAAACAAGTCGCCAAGACCTCCGGCGTGCGAAACACCACGATAGTAGCGCGTATCTCGTCTCGAGCCACGACCGGATGAAGCGATCGTCTGACAACGCGATACCCCAAGTTGCCTCGGGACGCAAAGTGGCTCTAGTTTGGACCAACACTTAGACAAGCATTGGCGGGGGGTTAAATAAAGATGACCCTTGAGCGCGACTCCCAAGGGAAAAAAGGCTAGGTGAGGCAAATGTAAAACCAATGTTGGGCCTTCTTTGGAAAAGTCTTATTCAAAGCGACTTCAAGGGGTCCCATAAATCACCCGACGCGTTAGGGACGCAAAAATCCGGGAACATAACACCGATATGGCCGAAACTAGGCGGCTAAGTGGAACAAAACACCGAGGCATAAGGCGAGCCTTCCACCCTTTACCAAGTATATAGATGCATTAATTAAATAAGATATATTGTGATATCCCAACAAGTTAACATGTTCAACAAGGAACAACATTTCCATGTTCAACAAGGAACAAACTTCATCTTCGCAACTAACAACGCTATAAGAGAGTGAGCAAAGCGGTAACATAGCCAATCAACGGTTTGCTAGGAAGGGATGGTTAGAGGTTTGACATGGCAATGTGGGTGGCATGGTATAGCAAGTGGTAGGCATCGTAGCATAGGCATAGCAAAAGCGAGCATCTAGCAAGCAAAGATAGAAGTGATTTCGAGGGATGGTCATCTTGCACGAAATCCAAGGGAAGAAACGAATCCATGAAGAAGACAAGCGGACGTGGTCGAATGAATCCTCACAACTCCGGAGCGAAACGAAGCTAACGAGAGAAGCAACCGGAAAGAAGCAAACAACATTGTAAACAACCATCACATAAACATGGCATGATGCACAAACAAGTATGATGCATGTCGGTTTAAATGTGCAAGGCATGGCAAAATGCAACAAACAAAACTACAAGTTAAGTGGAGCTCAATATACAGCGGGATGCATATTGACAAAACAAAACACTTATTTAGTTCTCTCGATTAGGTACTCAACTATATTAAATGTTATTAAACATGGAAGGGTGAAGCATAATGAAACTACCTATCTAGGCAAGTTTAAATGAGTAGGAAACAACAACAACAATTAGGAAAAATCCTCATATAAATTATGGATTCGGTACAGATCTGACCTAAAGCATATTTTAAAGTTGTTAAACATGCAAAGTAAGTAATTTAAACTACATTTTCCCCCTTTACATATAAATTTA
>JAHIAM010014281.1:0-49845 GCA_021605205.1 Aegilops longissima
TTGAACTCATCATTCGGTCCTTCAAAAACTTCTCTGTTTAGCGCATCATGTAGCGTCATCAGGGCATAACGTGCTAATTTACAAAAGTCATCACGTCTTGTTGAGTCCTTCCTCCTTGGCGTAAGTTGCGAAACTCACGCTTCTTCATAGCCATAGCTCCTGCTGAAACATGGCGGTCTGAAACTTCTTGAAACTGGTCCCATGTGGCGTGTCTACAGGGTAAGTGGCTGTAAAATTCTCCCACCATGCTCTGCGGGTCCTTCAAGCTGATGTGCGGCAAACTTCACTCTTTCACCATCATGCATCCTGCGTTGGTCAGCTCCCTTCCTATCTTGCGGGCCGGTCATACTGCTACAATCGGCTCGGTGCTCTTTGGAATACCTGGCGGGTTCAGTCTAAGAAGCAGTCGAGATGATCCATGAGTGGTGGTGGTGGCGGTGGGTTGTTGTTGTTGTTGTTACGCACCAATGTTTGAATCGGGTATTACTGCTTTGGATCAATTGGGTGATCTCTGGCGGGAAAAGCGAATCCGAGTTGCGTCTCGGAGGCATCGATGGGTTTAGAAAAGAAGAAATGTAGAATAGATTGAGGTCTAAGGGAATCACTACCCAAATGCACATGAGCAAATGCACACAAATCACTTCATTCAATCAAACAAGGGCTTACACGATCTAACTATCGCAAAAGTGCGTGTACTATAATGTTTACATGGAGGAAATACTACTAATATGTGGGGACTTCTACTAATTTGAACGGTGGAAGACTCCATGATGTACTGCTCGACCGTCTTCAAAGTCGGGTTCACTTGGATCCGAATCGGTGTCGTCGATGTTGATGTAATCGCTGGGGTATTCGACATCTTGGTCTTCATTCTGGCGCCAACTTCTTCTTGAGTTCTTGATCTCGTACTTAAGATCGTTATTGTGTCTTGCGAGCTACGATCTGTCCATGTAGTCCTTCGTGTAGTCTTTAGTTCTTCTTCGAGTTCGATGATCCTTCCTTTGTCTTACGCAACTCCAACATGTCATTGCACATTTGGTTCTCTGGCGTCGAATGTGCTGATTTAATTCTGGATGAAGCTGCAATGGACCTATCCTTCTTGGTCTTGGCGTCCGTTGTCATCTCGGCGTCCAAATCTGGTAGATGGTATCCTTGAGGTCTTCTTGATAAACTTCTCCAATCGTCCCATGGTGATGTGAGCTGCCATGCTCTTTCCGGACTCAAGTTGGTGCATTGAAAACACTATCTATAGGCTTGGTGATTGGGGCGAATGTCCTTCTGGAGCGTGGCGTGAATCTTCAGCGCTCCTCTTGAGCGAGTGGCGTTGAAAGTCCGGTGAAGCTTGGTAGTCAATGTTGGTGCTTAGTAACTTCCTCAAGTGAAATCAAAAGGTGTGCCTTCATCCGGTTGGGTGTACTTGATCTTGCGTCGATCATCCTAAAGAGAGTAGAAAAGATGAGGAGTTAGAAAATGAGAAGAGAGTAGGGATCTATGGCTTTAACTTAGTGGTCGTGTCCTCGGTCAGCGTGTGCTCGATACCATTCTCAGGCGACCGGACCGAATGGATCCGATCTACGTGCTCGATGTCATCACTGGATCGATAATCTGACACCACCACAGTGCTTGAAGGATTTATTGCGAGTAGCAATCACACACTTATTACATCGTTGTCCACAAGAGAACTTATTACAATAATATGGCTTAAGGCCATCTAATAATAACATGGAAGGCTTGGAAGATAAGCGAGTCCATCAACTCCAGCAGCATCACTTGAGTATAGAACCACGACCTAACACCTTACCAAATGCGATTCTGAAAAAGTACGCAGCGTGAAAGTTGCAGCCAACAATCAGACACATGGAATATCTTTGACAATGTAACACATAAAACAATGAATGAATAAGCCTACACTACATGCATATATGGCTGGTGGTAGGCTCTCTGATTTACATTTGCATAAAGCTGATTTTCCCTACATCAAAGGAATAATTTTATTTAACTATCATGGTGGTTGTTAAACATTGAGAATGGTTGACAGCATTCTCAATCCCAATTAAAAGTACTCATCAAAACCCAATATCTTTTATTTAGAAGTAACATGTTGAGATTCACATGATATTCAATTACGGATACTCAAAACGTCCATAACGGGGACCACGGCTAATCATGATTAGTTTATACACTCTGCGAGCTTTGCACACTTTTCCCCACAAGACTTCGATCGCCTCGCTTGGTTCTCGCACTACATGGTGTTTGAGAAGCGGATGGCCGAGACATAGTCTTTGAAGCGCTAGCACCTTACATGTGGGTAGACCGTACCAACCTACATCCCCTACATCAGCTAGCCTACCCGTAAGAGTTACATACGACTTAGTCAACTCGCGAGCCCATAATTGGCTTGTGGCTGCACACGGAAGTTTCGAGTTTGAATAATCTTATGATCCCTTGGAGCACAGGTGGCGGTCAGAAGAAATACTGAGCAAATCTGATGGAAACCGGTGCCTCAATCCACCCAGGATGTGTGTTTAGGTTGCCACCTTAGATAAACCATTAATTAACAATCTCACATCTATCATGGATATTCACTCACCCAATCCCGTCTACTAGCATAGCATGGCACAATAAGCAAGCGTGAAGTAACTCCCAAGGTTTCATAAGTAAAGCAGGTAATAGGTACTACCTCAATCTACTTCCCAAACCCACAATTTAATTTGATCCTAAACATGCAAGTGTTTGAGAGTAGATCTAATGCATAAAAAGCTGGGTATGAGAAGAGTATGATCAAAGTGTTACTTGCCTTCTAGCATGATCCATGAGACCTAGAGATTGAAGTAACAAGCGGCGCACTCAAATTGATCTAGCGAGACAAACAACAAGCATACAATAAGTACTCATCTAATGCACGAAATCTCGAATAAAAGATCTAACGGAATAGTTCAACTTAGAACCACAGTTTGCAAAAGAATCGAATCAAATAAACATCGAAAGTGAACTTCGAGAGAGAGCGACTCGGAGTTAACAATCTGAAACTAGGTCAAAATTTCACAGTAGCAAAACTCTGTGAAAGTAGGTTAATCGAGCGGCGGTTTAGATTCTGAAACTCAGTAGCAGAATCACTGATTCCGATAAGCGGCGAAATAAAACAGATTTGAAAATGCGGATCTGAAATCGAATCGAAAAAATAGCGGATTAAATCCGATTAAAAGAAAAACGAGCGGTTAAAATAGCGGACGTTAGTTAACAGAACTAATCCAACGAACACGTTCATTGAAAGCAGGCGGTTGGTGAGCGTTCGTTAATTAAGAAAACCGAAAAAATAAAAACCATCTAGGGTTTTAAAAAACCGAACATCTTTTTTTAAAGCGGATTGGTTTTTAGGGAAAACCAGATCGGCGGGCGTGAGGCTACCTCCGTTAGCTCTCGCAGCGTGAGCTCGGCAGGGGTCGGGAGGTGGCGTGAGGTGCTCCGGCGACGAGGCTGCAACAGCGGAGTTCAGCGGCGTCCTGGCCGAGTGGAGGCTCGGCCAGTGCGCAGGTGAGGCGTGACAGCTGACTCGGGGTGAGGAGAGGAGGGCCGGGTTATAAAGTGGCTAAGGGTAAGCAGAGGCGGGCCAGGCGGGCAGGACTCAGGCCAGTGTGGCGTCTGGTGAGTAGTCCTTGCGAGGAAGGAGGAGAAGCTGAGGCGTGGGCCGGGGGCAGCTGGCTGTGGGCAGCTGGGCCTTGGCCAGAAGCGTTTTTTAATTAAAATTTAAACCAAGAATTTAAAAAATACCAAATGAACTCCCGATTTAAATAAAACAAATTTTCCCCGACTCCTAAAAATGAGTCGAACAAAATGAACTTTAAAAGCAGGCAGATGTATAATTTTTTAAAATGCTCATTTTGCCTAAACAAAATAAATCTTTCAAAACCAAATTTGATTTATTTATAAAATCTTCATTTTTCCTAAATGTTGGGAAAGTCATATTATTCCCTCTCTTAATTTTTTATATAGGAAAAACTTTATGAAGATAATTTTAATAAATCCAAATGATCCTATTTTTCAAAATTTGGAAAATCCCAAGTAAAATAATAAAACTTCCAACTCTCTCTCAGGGTCCTTGAGTTCGCATGAAATTTTCTAGGATCGGAATCACGAGAAAAATATGATATGCATGATGACCTAATGTATAACATTCAAATTGAAAATTTGGGATGTTACAAACCTACTAAGATGAATCTAAGCCCTCGAGATTGGGTTAACTAGAAAATAGGTGAGGGTGGTCCATAAGCAAAACTTCCTCTCTTTCCAGGTGGCTTCATCCTCAGTGTAATGGCTCCTTGAACTTTGCAAAACTTGATAACCTTCTTGCGGGTAACTCTGTCAGCATAATCGAGAATCTTAAGCGGTTTTTCCTCATATGTCAAGTCATCCTTCAAATGAATTGCTTCGATGTATTTGTGTCTCTTAGCGGTGCCTCTCCTATCTCGGGGAGACATTTCTTCAATTTGAAACATGGAATACATCATGAACTCTGGCAGTTCAACTTACAGCGATTCCAACTTATCATAGCTTCTCCCATGCGTTGCAAAATCTTATATGGTCCAACGAAAGCGGGGTGCTAACTTCCTTTCACTCCAAGCAGCTTAACTCCTCGAAGCGGTGATACTCTGAGATATACTCTGTCTCCAACTTCATACTCAATCGCTTTGCTTTGAATCTGCACAAGCTCTTACTGGCTGGACTGGGCTACCTTGAGCACATCTCGAATTAACTTAACTTACTGTTCGGACTCCTTAATTAAATCAGGTCCAAACAATTGGTGATCTCCAGGTTTATTCCCACATGACCATGATGTCCTGCACCTACTTCCATCTGAGCCTCGAATTTGCCATCTTTAAGCTGGTTTAGTAACATTATTGTTGAAAATTCTGCCCAAGTAAGAATTATCATCCCGGCTAGATCCATAATCTAGTGCACAAGCTCTCGGCATGTCCTCCAAAATCTGATTGACTCTCTCGGTCTGTCAGCTGATTTTGTGGGTGGAAAGCTGTCTTGAATTCTAGTCTGGTTCCCAATGTTTTCGTTTTATTTGATTCCATAATTCGAAGTCTTCAGGTTCCTCTATCGATCTGATGCTCCTCGGAACTAACGTGTAAACACACAATTCAGATCGTGTATGTCTTTGCCAACTTAACCTTGCTATAGGTAGTCTTGACTGGAATGAAAATAGCTACCTTCGTCAAACGATCGACTATGACCGTCAGGTCATATCTGAGCAGTCTTTGGCAAACTGATGAAATCCATGCCTAGGTTATCCGCTTCCATTCGAATATAAGCCTTGGTTGTAACAATCCTGCTGACTTCGATGCTATACCTTTACTTTCGACATCGTGCAAATTACTACATACTCCTCCATATCCTTCTTCATTCCGGTCCACGAGAGAATACTCTTCAAATCCAAGTACATCTTGGTATTTCTGAGTGAATCGAATAAGGTGAATCATGGGCTTCTTGCAAAATCAACTTCACGATCTCTGGGTCATTAGAAACATAAACACGGTCTTCAAACCATGGGGTATCGTGCTCATCCTCCACGAAATCCTTTAGCTTTTCCTTTGCCCATTTTCTCTCCTTTATAGAGCCTTCCTTATCTCGCCTTTTGGGCTTCTAAGGTTTGTCCATCGAGTATGTTGAATCTCAATGCTGCTACATAGCCTCTTGGAACTATTTCAAACAACAGAGGATTCCGGCTAACTCATTGTTCTCCCATCATTAGGGTATGGCGTGGCATCATTACGGCTCAATAAATGCCTCTGACATTAGCCTTTCGGTGATAATGCAATCTCATATCATAATCCTTGACTCTAACCATCTCCTTTATAAAGAGATTTAATTTCATACGTGAAAATGTACTTCAAACTCTTGTGATCAGTATATACTTCACAATGATTTCCAATGAGAAAATGTCTCCGTCTTCAAAGCATACTGCAACTCCAAATCATGAGTGGCATAATTCAACTCATGAGGCTTAAGTTAATGAAGCATGAAGCATGATGCTTCCTTCCTTCCATAATACGGCTCCAAGTCCTCGGCGTGGCGTGCAATACACCTCATAATCCCGGTGATCGGCAATATCAAAAGCTGGTGAGGTAACCAATCTCTTCTTCAACTCTGAAAACTTGCCTCGCAGTCCTCGGTCCATATGAATTTGTTTTCCTTCTTCAACAATTCTGTCGCAAACTTGCAATCTTGAGAAATTCTCAATGAATCTTGGTAGTATCCTGCGAGTCCAAAACTCGAATCTCTCAAGCTGTCGTTGGTGCTTCCCATTGATTCTGGTCTCAACTTTTGTGGGGTCAGCTGCTGTTATTCTCAGGATATAACATGTCGAAAATCCAACTTCCTTTAGCCAAAACTCACATTTCTTTGAACTTGGCATACAAGCTGGTGTTCCTAGTTTCTCCAAAACAATGCAAATGTTCCTTGTATTCCTCTTCATTCTTTGAAAAATGAAAATGTCATCAATGAACACCACGAACTTATCCAAAAACTCCATAAACACTTTGTTCATCAGGTTCATGAAATAAGCTGGTGCGTCAGTCGATCCAAATGACATCTTGAGTATACTCCTCGATCCATATCTAGTAGTAAATGCGGTCTTGGGTATGTCTTGCTCCCGAATCTTCAAGCTGATGGTACCACGATGGCAAATCGATCTTGAAAACACTTTGGCTCCTTGCTGGCGATCAAGGAGATCATTTATCATAGGTAGTGTGTACTTGTTCTTGATTGTTACTTCATTCAATCCACGATAATCAACAACCATTCTCAACGATCCATCCTTCTTCTCCACCTAACTGTCTGGTGATCCCCAAGGTGATGAACTTGGTGAATAAAACCTTTATCCAATAGTTCAGCAATACTTCTTGATTTCCATAAAATCACTGCGGGCATCTGTCTGGTAAGGCGATGTCGAACATTTCACGGCAAGCAGCTCGATCAAAACTCAATGTCTCTATCAGAATTGCATTCACAGCAACTCTTAGGAAATACATCAGATAATCCTTCACCACTAGTACTTCTTCTGTTTTACTCTGATAAGCAATTAACTTGTACTCTCTCCGGCTTCGTCTGGTGACACATCTTAATCCTCCTTCCATACGGTGTGGTGAGCAAAATTGACCTTGTGGTACAATCTATGTTTCCTCCATACTTTGATAGCCAATCCATTCCTAATATCACATCCAATCCTTGGGATTCGAACTAATAGGTGCGAGGGAAAACATAGTGTCCAATCCTTATGGCGATCGATCACACCATTTACTAGCCATGTATTCTACTCAGGTGAGGTTACTAGCATGGGTGACCTAAGGGCTTGGGTAGGTAATTTGTACTTATCCACAAATCCCTTGATATGTATGAATCCGATGCACGATGTCGAAAAGAACAAGCTGCAGTAAATGACTTAACCAAAAACTTACCGATTCACGCATCGGGCTGATCTTCAACCTCCTCCCACATCAATGTGGTTCACATCCCCTGATGAAAGGTTTGGCTTCTTTCGAGCTTCCATTGCCATTTCCATTACGTAGCCTACGGGCGGTCATTTGCATAGTGCCCGATCTTGCGGCACTTAAAGCAAATAATGTGACTCGGGTCTACCTTGGATGGTGTTAGCCAGGTTGGTGCGGTTACGCGTTTGCTTCCTCCATTCACGTTCCCATTCTTGGTGCCATTATGGTTGTGCGATTACCTCCTCCATGGGTATGTAAAACTGAATTCCTGATTTAGGGGTATAACGTGGTTTCTGCTGAGCTCGAGTTATACTTCCCTTGTCCATACTTCCTCTTGCGGTTCTCAATTTCTTGCTGCTTTCCTTCAATCATGAGGCTCGGTCTACCAACTCCTGGTAGTTGTTGAAACTTGCTATCATCAGCGGCATCTTTGAACTCATCATTCAGTCCTTCTAAAGCTTCTCTGTTTAGCTGCATGCTGTAACTTAGCGTCATACAGGGCATAGCATGCTAATTTACAAAAGTCATCCACGTCTTGTGCAGTCCTTCCTCCTTAGCGTAAGTTGCGAAACTCACGCTTCTTCATGGCCATGGCTCCTGCTTGAAACATGGGCGGTCTGAAGCTTTCTTTGGCTGGTCCCATGTGACGGTGTCTACGAGGTAAGTGGCTGTAAAATTCTCCCCACCATGCTGCTGCGGGTCCTTCAAGCTGATGTGCGGCAAACTTCACTCTTTCACCATCACACGGCATCCTGCGATGGTCAGCTCCCTTCCTATCTTGCGGGCCGGTCATACTGCTACAATCGGCTCGGTGCTCTTTGGAATACACTGGCGGAGTTCAGTCTAAGGAAGCAGTCGAGATGATCCGCGGTGGTGGTGGTGGCGGTGGGTTGTTGTTGTTGTTGTTGCGCAATGTTTGAATCGGAATTGATACTCTGCTTTGGATCAATTGGGTGATCTCTGGCGGGAAAAGCGAATCCGAGTTCGCGTCTGGGAGCATCGATGGGTTTAGAGAAGAAGAAAATGTAGAATAGATTGAGGTCTAAGGGAATCACTACCCAAATGCACATGAGCAAATGCACACAAAATCACTTCATTCAATCAAACAAGGGCTTTAGCGATCTAACTATCGCAAAAGTCGTGTGTACTATAATGTTTACATGGAGGAAATACTACTAATATGAGGGGACTTCTACTAATTTGAACGGTGGAAGACTCCATGATGTACACTCGACTTCGTCTTCAAAGTCGGGTTCACTTGGATCCGAATCGGTGTAAATCGATGTTGATGTAATCGCTGGGGTATTCGACATCTTGGTCTTCATTCTGGCGTCAACTTCTTCTTGAGTTCTTGATCTCGTACTTAAGATCGTTATTGTGTCTTGCGATCTACGATCTCGTCCATGAATCCTTGCGTGTAGTCTTTAGTTCTTCTTCCGGTTCGATGATCCTTCCCTTTGTCTTCACACAACTCCAACATGTCATTGCACATTTGGTTCTCCTGGCGTCGAATGTGCTTGATTTAATTCTGGATGAAAGCTGCAATGGACCTATCCTTCTTGGTCTTGGCGGCGTCCAGTTGTCATCTCGGCGTCCATAAATCTGGTAGATGGTATCCTTGAGGTCTTCTTGATAAACTTCTCCAATCGTCCCATGGTGATGTGAGCTGCCATGCTCTTTCCCGGACTCAAGTTGGTGCATTGAAAACACTATCTATAGGCTTGGTGATTGGGTGAATGTCCTTCACAGGCGTGGCGTGAATCTTCAGCGCTCCTCTTGAGCGAGTGGCGTTGAAAGTCCGGTGAAGCTTGGTAGTCAATGTTCGGTGCTTAACTTCCTTCAAGTGAAATCCAAAAGGTGTGCCTTCATCCGGTTGGGTGTACTTGATCTTCGCATGTCGATCATCCTAAAGAGAGTAGAAAAGATGAGGAGTTAGAAAATGAGAAGAGTGTAGGGATCTATGGCTTTAACGGTAGTGGTCGTGTCCTCTCGATCGGCGTGTGCTCGATACCATTCTCTGTAGCGACCGGACCGAATGGATCCGATCTACGTGCTCGATGTCATCCTGGATCGATGTCTCTGACACCACCAGATGCTTGAAGGATTTATTGCGAGTAGCAATCACACACTTATTACGCCGTTGTCCACAAGGGAACTTATTACAATAATATGGCTTAAGGCCATCTAATAATAACGGCGGAAGGCTTGGAAGATAAGCAGGTCCATCAACTCCAACGGCATCATGAGTATAGAACCACAACCTAACACCTTGCTAAATAAATGCGAAAAGTGCATAGCAACGAAAGTTGCAGCCAGCAATTCAGCACATGGAATATCTTGGCAATGTAACACATAAAACAATGAATGAATAAGCCTACACTACATGCATATATGGCTGGTGGTAAGGCTCTCTGATTACATTGCATAAAGCTGATTTTTCCCTACATCAAAGGAATAATTTTTATTTAACTATCATGGTGGTTGTTAAACATTGAGAATGGTTGACAGCATTCTCAATCCCAATTAAAAGTACTCATCAAAACCCAATATCTTTTATTTAGAAGTAACATGTTGAGATTCACATGATATTCAATTACGAGGATACTCAAAGCGTCCATAACAGGGGACACGGCTAATCATGATTAGTTTATACACTCTGCGAGAGGTTTGCACACTTTTCCCCACAAGACTCGATCGCCTCCGGCTTGGTTCTGCACTACATGGTGTTTGAGAAGCGGATGGCCGAGACATAGTCTTTCGAAGCGCTAGCACCTTACATGTGTGTGGCAGTACCAACCTACATCCCCTACATCGGCTAGCCTACCGTGGGATTACATGCGACTTAGTCAGCTCATGAGCCCATAATGACTTGTGGCTGCACCACGGAAGTTTCAGTTTGAATAATCTTATGATCCCTTGGAGCACAGGTGGCGGTCAGAAGAATCTGAGGCAAGTCTGATGGAAACCAGGTGCCTCAGTCCACCCAGGATGTGTGTTTAAGTTTGCCACCTTAGATAAACCATTAATTAACAATCTCACATCTGTCATGGATATTCACTCACCCAATCCGCGTCTACTAGCATAGCATGGCACAATAAGCAAGCGTAGAAGTAACTCCCAAGGTTTCATAAGTAAAGCAGTGTAAATGGCTACCTCAATCTACTTCCCAAACCCACAATTTAATTTGATCCTAAACATGCAAGTGTTTGAGAGTAGATCTAATGCATAAAAACTGGGTATAGAGAAGTATGATCAAAGTGTTACTTGCCTAGCGATGATCCATGAGACCTAGAGATTGAAGTAACAAAGCGGCGCCTCGGGTGATCTAGTGAGACGAACAACAAGCATACAATAGGTACTCATCTAATGCACAGAAATCTCGAATAAAAGATCTAACCAGATAGTTCAACTTAGAACCCTGGTTGCAAAAGAATCAAATCAAATAAACATCGAAAGTGGAACTCGAGAGAAACGACTGGGTTAACCAATCTGAAACTAGGTCAAAATTTCACAGTAGCAAAACTCTGTGAAAGTAGGTTAATCGAGCGGCGGTTTCGTTCTGAAACTCCGAGGGCTTGAATCACGATTCCGATAAGCGATCGAGAAATAAAACAGATTTGAAAATCGGATCTGAAATTGAATCGAGAAAAATAGCGGATTAAATCCGATTAAAAGAAAAGCGGCGATTGGTTTAAATAGCGGACATTACGTTAGCAGAACTAATCCAACGAACACGTTCATTGAAGCGGACGGTTCGGTGAGCGTTCGTTAATTAAGAAACCCGAAAAAATAAAAACCATCTAGGGTTTTAAAAAAAACCGAACATCTCTTTTTAAACAAAAAGCAGTTGATTTTTAGGGAAAACGGATCGGCGGGCGGAAGCGGCTACCTCACGTTGGCTCTCGCTTGCAGAACTCGGCAGAAGTCGGGAGGCCAGGCCCGTGGCGAAGTGCTCGGCAATGACAGCGGGGTTCAGCGGCGTCCGCAATGACGAGGGGCTCGATCGAGAGCGCGGAATGGGAGGGCTCATGGCTGGTGAGTGAGGGAGGCGCCGGGTTATAAGGGAAGTGGATTGGCAGGGGGAGGCAGTGAGGCGGGCGGACTCAGGGTGAGGTGGCGTCTTGTGAGGAATCCTTGGGGAGGAGGAGAAGCAGGCAGAACAGGGCACAGCTGGGCCTTGGCAAGCTAGATTGTAGCGTTTTTTAAATTAAAATTTAAACAAGCGAATTTAAAAATACCAAATGAACTCGATTTAAATAAAACAAATTTTCCCCGACTCCTAAAAATGAGTCGAACAAAATGAACTTTAAAAACGGGCAGATATGCATAATTTTTTAAAATGCTCATTTTTGCCTAAGCAAAATAAATCTTTCAAAAACCAAATTTGATTTATTTATAAAATCTTCATTTTTCCTAAATGTTGGGAAAATCATATTATTCACGTCTTAGGCATGTTATCCTTCCTCCTTGGCGTAAGTTCTAAAACTCACGCTTCTTCATAACCATAGCTCCTATTTGAAACATAGGCGGTCTGAAAAACTTTCTTGAAACTGGTCCCATGTGGCAGTGTCTACCGAGTAAGTGGGCTGTAAAATTCTCCCACCATCTGCTGCTTGGGTCCTTCAAGCTGATGTGTTGTGCAAACTTCACTCTTTCACCATCATGCATCCTGCGATGGTTGGCTCCCTTCTATCTTGCAGGAGCAGGTCATTTGCTACAATCGGCTCGGTGCTCTCTTGGAATACAACTGGCGGGTTCGATCTAAGAAGCGAGTCGAGATGATCCATGGTGGTGGTGGTGGTGGCGGTGGAGTTGTTGTTGTTGTTGTTACTGCACCAATGTTTGAATCAGGGGATACAACTGCTGGATCAATTGGGTGATCTCTGGCGGGAAAAGCGAATCCGGGAGTCGGCGTCTCGGAGGCATCGATGGGTTTAGAAGAAGAAGAAATGTAGAATAGATTGAGGTCTAAGGGAATCACTACCCAAATGCACATGAGCAAATGCACACAAAAATCACTTCATTCAATCAAACAAGGAGCTGGCTTGATCTAACTATCGCAAAAGTGTGTGTACTATAATGTTTACATGGAGGAAATACTACTAATATGTGGGGACTTCTACTAATTTGAACCGGTGGAAGACTCCATGATATACTGCTCGACAAATCTTCAAAATCGGGTTCACTTGGATCCAGAATCGATTGTCGTCGATGTTGATGTATGTCATTTGGGGTATTACGACATACTGGTCTTCATTCTGGCGCCAACTTCTTCTTGAGTTCTTGATCTACGTACTTAAGATCGTTATTGTGTGCTTGGAGAGCTACGATCTGCGTCCATATAGTCCTGCGTGTAGTCTTTAGTTCTTCTTCAGTTCGATGATCCTTCCCTTTGTCTTCTGCAACTCCAACATGTCATTGCACATTTGGTTCTCCTGGCGTCCGAATGTACTGATTTAATTTCCTGGATGAAAGCTGCAATGGACCTATCCTTCTTAGTCTTGACAGCGTCCCGATTTTCATCTCAAGCGTCCATAAATCTGGTAGATGGTATCCTTGAGGTCTTCTTGATAAACTTCTCCAATGCGTCCCATGGTGATGTGAGCTGCCATGCTCTTTCCAGACTCAAGTTGGTGCATTGAAAACACTATCTATAGGCTTGGTGATTGGGGCGAATGTCCTTCTGGGGCGTGGCGTGAATATTCGGCTCCTCTTGAGCGAGTGGCGTTGAAAGTCCGGTGAAGCTTGGTAGTCCAATGTTCGGTACTTAGTAACTTCCTTCAAGTGAAATCAAAAGGTGTGCCTTCATCCGGTTGGGTGTACTTGATCTTCGCGTCGATCATCCTAAAGAGAGTAGAAAAGATGAGGAGTTAGAAAATGAGAAAGAGTAGGGATCTATGGCTTTAACTTAGTGGTGCGTGTCCCTGAGTCAACGTGTGCTACGATACCATTCTCTTGTAGCGACCGGACCGAATGGATCCGATCTACGTACTCGATGTCATCCTGGATCGATAATCGCGACACCACAGATGCTTGAAGGTTTTATTGCAGAGTAGCAATCACACACTTATTACATCGTTGTCCACAAGGAACTTATTACAATAAATATGGCTTAAGGCCATCTAATAATAACGGCGGAAGGCTTGGAAGATAGCGAGTCCATCAACTCCAAGCAGCATCCTTTGAGTATAGAACCACGACCTAACACCTTACTCATCGTGCAGAAAAGTGCAGCAGCGTGAAAGTTGCAACCGAAAAGCGGTTGACACATGGAATATCTTTGCAATGTAACACATAAGAGCAATAAATGAATAAGCCTACACATACATACACTATATGGCTGGTGGTAAGGCTCTCGATTTACATTGCATAAAGCTGATTTTTCCCTACATCAAAGGAATAATTTTTATTTAACTATCATGGTGGTTGTTAAACATTGAGAATGGTTGACAGCATTCTCAATCCCAATTAAAAGTACTCATCAAAACCCAATATCTTTTATTTAGAAGTAACATGTTGAGATTCACATGATATTCAATTACGGATACTCAAGCGTCCATAACGGGACACGGCTAATCATGATTAGTTTATACACTCTGAGAGGTTTGCACTTTTCCCCACAAGACTCGATTCCGCTTGGTTCTACTTTCATGGTGTTTGAAAGCGGATGACCGAACATAGTCTTTGAAGGGCTAGCACCTTACATGTGGAGCCGTGCCAACCTACATCCCCTACATCTAGCCTACCGTGGGTTACATGCGACTTAGTCAACTTCATGAGCCCATAATTGGCTTGTGGCTGCACGGAAGTTTCAGTTTGAATAATCTTATGATCCCTTGGAGCACAGGTGGCGGTCCGAAGAAATGAGGCAAGTCCTGAGAAACCAGTGCCTCAATCCACCCGGATGTGTGTTAGGTTGCCACCTTAGATAAACCATTAATTAAGAATCTCACAACTGTCATGGATATTCACTCACCCAATCCCGTCTACTAGCATAGCATGGCACAATAAGCAAGCGTAGAAGTAACTCCCAAGGTTTCATAAGTAAAAGCAGGTAATAGGTACTACCTCAATCTACTTCCCAAACCCACAATTTAATTTGATCCTAAACATGCAAGTGTTTGAGGAGTAGATCTAATGCTTAAAACTGGGTATGAGTATGATCAAAGTGTTACTTGCCTTGCGATGATCCATGAGACCTAGAGATTGAAGTAACAAGCGAGCACTCGGGTGATCTAGCGCAGACAAACAACAAGCATACAATAAGTACTCATCTAATGCACGAAATCTCGATAAAAGATCTAACCAGATAGTTCAACTTAAGAACCTGGTTGCAAAAGAATCGAATCAAATAAACGCCGAAAGTCGAACTCGAGAAGGCGACTCGGGTTAACAATCTGAAACTAGGTCAAAATTTCACAGTAGCAAAACTCTGTGAAAGTAATTTAATCGGAGCAATGGTTTCGTTCTGAAACTCGGCGCGAATCACTGATTCCGATAAGCGGCGAAAATAAAACAGATTTGAAAATCGGATAAAATCGAATCGAGAAAATAACGGATTAAATCCGATTAAAAACGACAGCGGTTTAAATAACGGACATTCGTTAACAGAACTAATCCACGAACACGTTCATTGAAGCGGACGGTTCGGTGAGCGTTAATTAATTAAGAAAACGAAAAATAAAAACCATCTAGGGTTTAAAAAACCGAACATCTCTTTTTTTTAAAAGCGGTTGTTTTTAGGGAAAACCGGATCGGCGGCGGGGCGGCTACTACCTCGGTGGCTCTGCCGTGAGCTCAGCAGTCGGGAGGCGGCGGCTAGGCGGCCGAGTGCTCGGCGAGCCCGGCAGCGGGGTTGGCGGCGTCCAGGCGTAGTGAGGCTCGGTCGGTAGCGGGTGAGGCGGCTGGCTCGGGTGAGAGAGAGGCGCGGTGGCAGGAGAGGCAGCGGTAGGCGGAGCGGACTCAGTCGAAGTCAGGAACGTCGGTTAAATCATCGGATGGCTATGAAGTGGGTGGTGGGTGGGCAGCAATTTCTTCTTCGCTGCTTCCCTCGAACCGGATGTGGTTTGGCCAGAAATTTCTGTCAAGAGAGTTTTCAGGAGTTCACATGTCGCCAAAGGAGAGCGCGAAAAAATGTCTGTGAACTCCATTACGGAGCCCAACCCTGGTCGACCGGTTCGAGGAGTCTGGGACGGACTCAACATCGAGATCTGAATCCGAGGTCGGAGTCATAGGCCACCACAGAGTAAGGCCCGTGTTTGGCTCAACGCCGATGAGTGCGACCTGCGGGCAGAGGTCCAGCCTCCGATCCTCGAACAGCGCCTTTGCTCCGGTTTAGGTCGAGGCTAATGCGGGGTGATACCGAGCTTTGTCGGCGGGTCTAAGCCGTGCTCGTCGTGACTTTCGGTATCGTGTTATTGGCGATGGTTGAAGGAGCCATCGGCCCGATAGCGGACGCCGAGAGGAACTCTCAATAAAGCACCAATGTCGATGTCAAAACCGGCGGATCTCGGTAAGGGGTCGATCACATGCGCCAAAGTGATGGTAACGGGAAGCAAGGGACACGGATGTTTACCCGGTTCGGGCCCTCTCGATGGAGGTAAAACCCTACTTCCTGCTTGATTAATATTGATAATATGGGTAGTACAAGAGTAGATCTACCACGAGATCATGGAGGCTAAACCCTAAGAGCTAGCCTATGATGGTATGATTGTAATTGTGATCGGCCTTCTAAGGACCAACCTCTCCGGTTTATATCGCTTGGGAGAGGGCTAGGAGTTTATGGAGTCGGTTACAAGGAAGGAAATATAATATCCGGATCGCCAGCTTGCCTTTCATGCCAAGTCCCATCGGACAAAGCGCCGAAGTCTTTAGACTTGTATCTTCACGCTTCAATAGTCGGGACGTTGTACACAGTCCGCTGTCTGGATACCCTAATCTAGGACTCCCTCACGGCCTCCTCCTCCAGAAGAGCGAAAAAAGGTGGTGGAAGCCTCCTCTAACGATCATTGATAATTTTACTTGGAGTTATATTTATTAGATCACATGATATCGTAAATCTTGGAGTGTCGTGTACTTTTTATTTTTCCTTTTCTTTAATGCACCATCTTTGTATCAGACAGTCCTTGGTTAATTTATAGAATACTTCATGCACATCACTTATATCTTTTGAGTATGGCTTTATAGAATGCTTCATCGCTTCACTTATATCTTTTAAAGTTTGGATTGCCTATTTCTCTTCACTTAGAAAACGCCATTTGTAGAATGCTCTTTTGTACTTATATTTGTTAGGCGTGGGCATACCTTTTGTAGAAACAATTAAACTCTCTTGCTTCACTTATATCTATTTAGAGAGTCATCGGGAATTGGTCATTCACATGGTTAGTCATAAAATCCTACATAAAACTTGTACATAGCTGAATATGATATGTTTGATTCCTTGCATTAGTTTTGCGATATAAAGATGGTGATATTAGAGTCATGCTTGTGAGTAATTATGGACTAGTAGAAATACTTGTGTTAAGGTTTGTGATTCGAGAAGCATGCACATAATGTGAACCGTTATATAGAAGTGAACATGATTTATTTTGATTGTTTTCCTTATAAGTGGCGGTCGGGGACGGCGATGGTCTTTCTACCAATCTATCCCCCTAGGAGCATCGTGTAATCTCTGTGTTTTGATAGCTAATAATTTTTTAAATAAGTATGTGATATCTTTATGACTAATGTTGAGTCCATGGATTATCGCACTCTTGCCCTTCCATCATTGCTAGCCTCTTGGTATCGTGAATTGCCCTATCTCACCTCGAGAGTTGGTGCAAACTTAGCTAGTGCATCAAACCCGTGATATGATCGCTCTATCACATAAAGCCTCCTTATATCTTCGAAAAACAACCACCATACCTACCTATCATGGCATTTCCATCATCATCATATACTGACTTGAGCATTCATTGTCATATTGCTTTGCATGATCGTAAGATAGCTAGCTTGATATTTTCATGGTTTGCCTGTTTTTCATATCTTTGCTATGCTAGATCATTGCACATCGGTAGACTGCCAGAGCATTCATATAGAGTCATATAGATATTGAGTTGTAGTATTGAGTTGTAAGTAAATAAAAGTGTGATGATCATCATTATTAGAGCATTGACCCGATGAAAAGGATGATGGAGACTATGATTCCCCACAAGTCGGGATGAGACTCCGGACAAAAAAATACAAAAATAATAAAAAGAGACAAAAAAAGAGAGGCCCAAAAAATGAGAAAAAGAGAGTGGCAGTTTGGGTTCCACAGACCCTTGAGAGGTTCAAACTTTGGGAGCGTCACCGGAACTCAACCTCCCAATTTACCTTTCGCCAATCTAAATGAAGCTAGCTCGATGAACATGAAGGAAATGGGACATGGTAGTTTACCCAGGTTGAGACCCTTGCGGTGTAAAACCCTACTCCTTTGTGGTGGATTGGCCTCGAGGGCTGAGGATGAACTAGTATAGTGGAGAACAACCTAAGGAGGGCGTGTTCTTGTGCCCGAGTGAGCTGGTGGGTGTGAGGATGGAATCCGAAGATCGAGTCCGTTCTGGTGGTGGCTAGGCCCTATATAGCTGCCTTGGTCCTTTTCCCGAATGAAGGCGGAAGGGATCCCTAACAACCAAATTCATAGGAGACAACTAGTACATGTTATCCTGACAAAGTAGTCTTTTGCAAAAGCCTCAGTCGTGGCCGTGGTGGGCTCGGTGATGACCTCGCTTTGCCATCCTTGCGGTCTTGGTCTTTTGCAGGAATGGAAACTATTGGGATATGACTATTGGGTATGATCCGTGATGTGACACTCCAAAATTCTTCCTTTGGTTTTCTTGAAAATTTGTTGGATTTGAAGGAGGTCTCCAAAACCCTTCAAAATCTCTCTCAAAGCTTTTCCCTTTAGCAAATATGTTATTTTGCATCTCCTTCAACTCTAGTGTTTGGTTCTAAATTTTCTTCTGATTTCCCTCTTCTCAAAATTTCATGAAGAATCTTTGGAATTTATTTTATTTCAAAAGAAACTCTAGGAGTTTGTCATCCTCTCCCATATTTGATATCATTCATGATTCTTCCATGCACCACATGGTAAAACCTTCCCAAAAATCTCTCCTTCCACTTTGGTACAACTCAAACATTCTGTCCAAACTAGTAAAATCCATTTTGGACTTTATTCCAATTATTTCTTCTCCCAAAATAATTCGTGTTTTCTTTTGAGCCTAAGAGTTTTGCAAAGCAAGTACCTAATGCTCTTGATTTTGACCTCAAACCAACTCCTTGGATAGTCCAGGTACCCTGACCCAGAACCATCTTGATCCACTCTTCTTCTTTTCAAATAATTCAAATTTCACTCTTTGCAAGTTTGGACCAGATTTGCCAAATTTGGTGAAATTCATATCTACACTTCTCCAAAAATTCCACAAAATTTCAGGCAACCTCTAGTTGCAATGAGAACCACTCCACCAAAAATCAGCTCAAGGAAAAATCCTGGATACAGAATCATTTTGTCGAACACGGCATGCCTTTGTTTGTTCATATTGAAAATTCAGAAAGTTAAATGTCGATCTCGTCGATAACCCGATCCACGAGTCCCACGGTGCCCTTGGCACGTTGCTGCATAACCTAGCCTGCTTGTCAAAGCTCCACCGCACACTTGGCACCTTCTGGCGTCGGTGGCGCCACCCGCTACTTGGCCGGCGTGCTGCGGCTGCTGCACCACCGTAGCAGCACGGGAGGCAAAACGGTATAACGCGCCGTTAGCGCCGTAAGTGCCTGGTGGCTCCAGCGTAGCCACCTCCTTACCAGCTACGCATGCGGCACCGTCGCCGTGGCAACGCTTATGACGCGCTCTGCCGCCGGCGGGCCGTGCGCCGTCTACTAGCATAGCATGGCACAATAAGCAAGCGTGAAGTAACTCCCAAGGTTTCATAAGTAAAGCAGGTAATAGGTACTACCTCAATCTACTTCCCAAACCCACAATTTAATTTGATCCTAAACATGCAAGTGTTTGAGGTAGATCTAATGCATAAAAGCTGGGTATGAGAAGAGTATGATCAAAGTGTTACTTGCCTTCTTGATGATCCATGAGACCTAGAGATTGATAACAAGCGGCGCACTCAAGGTGATCTATGAGACAAACAACAAGCATACAATAAGTACTCATCTAATGCACGAAATCTCGAATAAAAGATCTAACCGAATAGTTCAACTTAGAACCACAGTTGCAAAAGAATCGAATCAAATAAACATCGAAAGTGAACTTCGAGAGAGAGCGACTCGGGTTAACAATCTGAAACTAGGTCAAAATTTCACAGTAGCAAAACTCTGTGAAAGTAGGTTAATCGAGCAGCGGTTTCGTTCTGAAACTCAGTAGCAGAATCACTGATTCCGATAAGCGAAGAAATAAAACAGATTTGAAAATCGGATCCGAAATCGAATCAAAAAATAGCGGATTAAATCCGATTAAAAGAAACGCGAGCGGTTTAAATAGCGGACGTTCGTTAAAACTAATCCAGCGAACACGTTCATTGAAGCGGGCGGTTGGTGAGCGTTCGTTAATTAAGAAAACCGAAAAAATAAAAACCATCTAGGGTTTTAAAAAACCGAACATCTCTTAAACGGATTGGTTTTTAGGGAAAACCAGATCGGCGGGCGGGCGGCTACCTCAGTGGCTCTGGCAGCTCGAGGTCGGGAGGTAGCGGGCGGCGGCCAGGGTGCTCCGGCGGCGAGGCGGCAACAGCGGGGTTCAGCGGCGTCCAGGCCGAGTGGAGACTCGGCTTGAGCGGTGGTGAGGCGTGACAGCGGCTCAGGTGAGGAGAGGGAGGCCGGGTTATAAAGGCGGGTGTGAGGGGCAGTAGTGACCCGGACTCGGGAGTGAGGCGTCTGGCGAGTAGTCCTTGTGAGAGGAGGAGGCAGGCGGGCAGAACTCAGCTGGCTGGGCAGTGGGCCTTAGCCCGAAGCGTTTTTTAATTAAAATTTAAACCAAGAATTTAAAAAATACCAAATGAACTCGATTTAAATAAAACAAATTTTCCCGACTCCTAAAATGAGTCGAACAAAATGAACTTTAAAAGCAGAGATATATAATTTTTTAAAATGCTCATTTTGCCTAAGCAAAATAAATCTTTCAAAACCAAATTTGATTTATTTATAAAATCTTCATTTTTCCTAAATGTTGGGAAAGTCATATTATTCCCTCTCTTAATTTTTTATAGGAAAAACTTTATGAAGATAATTTTAATAAATCAAATGATCCTATTTTCAAAATTTGGAAAATCCCAAATAAAATAATGAAACTTCCAACTCTCTCGAGGTCCTTGAGTTGCGTGAAATTTTCTAGGATCGGAAAATGCGAAAAATATGATATGATGATGACCTAATGTATAACATTCAAATTGAAAATTTGGGATGTTACAAACCTATAAGATGAATCTAGCCCTCGAGATTGGGTTAACTAGAAAATAGGTGAGGTGGTCCTTAAGCAAAACTTCCTCTCTTTCCCGGTGGCTTCATCCTCGGTGTGGTGGCTCCTTGAACTTTGCAAACTTGATAACCTTCTGCGGGTAACTCTGTTGGCATAATCGAGAATCTTAGCTGGTTTTCCTCATATGTCAAGTCATCCTTCAATGAATTGCTTCGGTGTACTTGTGTCTCTTAGCGGTACCTCTCCTATCTCGGGGTGACATTTCTTCAAGCAGAAACATGGAATACATCATGAACTCTGACAGTCCTTACAGCAATTCCAACTTATCATAACTTCTCCCATGCGTTGCAAAATCTTATATGGTCCAGCAAGCGGGGTGCTAACTTCCTTTCACTCCAGCAGCTTAACTCCTCGGCGGTGATACTCAGATATACTCTGTCTCCAACTTCATACTCAATCGCTGCGCTTTGAATCGGCATAGCTCTTACATGCAGGTGGGCTACCTTGAGCACATCTCGAATTAACTTAACTTTCTGTTAGGACTCCTTAATCAAATCAGGTCCAAACAATTGGCGATCTCGGTTTAGTCCCATGACAACGGTGTCCTGCACCTTCTTCCATCTGAGCCTCGAAGGTGCCATCTTTAAGCTGGTTTGGTAGCTTTATTGTTGTAGAAACTGCATCGGTAAAAATTATCATCCCGGCTAGATCCATAATCTAGTGCACAAGCTCTCGCATGTCCTCAAAATCTGATTGACTCTCGGTCATCCATCCGATTACGTGGGTGGAAAGCTGTCTTGAATTCTAATCTGGTTCCCAATGTTTAGTGCAAGCGGTTCCATAATTTGAGGTAAGCGGGTTCCTCTATCGATCTGATGCTCCTCGGAACTCGTGTAAACACACAATTCTGGTCATGTATATCTTTGCCAACTTAACCTGCTATAGGTAGTCTTATTTGGAATGAAATGAGCTACCTTCGTCAAGCGATCGACTATGACCGTCGAGTCATATCTGAGCAGTCTTTGGCAAACTGATGAAATCCATGCCTAGTTTATCCACTTCCATTCGGTATAAACAGCGGTTGTAACAATCCTGCTGGCTTCGATGCTCTGCCTTTACTTTCGACATCGTGCAAATTGCTACATACTCCGCAATATCCTTCTTCATTCCGGTCCACCAGAAAATACTCTTCAAATCCAGTACATCTTGGTATTTCTGGGTGAATCGAATAAGGTGAATCATGGGCTTCTTGCAAAATCAACTTCACGATCTACGGGTCATTAGGCACATAAACACGGTCTTCAAACCATAGGGTATCGTGCTCATCCTCCACGAAATCCTTTAGCTTTTCCTTTGCCCATTTTCTCCTTTAGAGAGCCTTCCTTATCTCGCCTTTTGGGCTTCTCGATTTGTCCATCGAGTATGTTGAATCTCAATGCTGCTACATAGCCTCTGGAACTATTTCCAAACATAGCTCTCGAAGGTCCTCGGCTAACTCATTGGGTATTCCTCCCATCATTAGGGTAGTAGCGTGGCTCTTACGATAATGCCGTGCACTAAACATTAGCCTTTCAGGGTGATAATGCAATCTCATCATCAAAATCTTTCTTGATCATTATATACTTCACAATGATTTCCAATGAGAAAATGTCTCCGTCTTCAAAGCATTTTAACTCCAAATCATGAGTGGCATAATTCAACTCATGAGGCTTATTAATGAAGCATAAAACAACTCTTCCTTCCTGCATAAGCGGCTCCAAGTCCTCGGCGTGACGTGCAATACACCTCATAATCCGTTAAATATCAAAAGCTGGTGAGGTAACCAATCTTTTCTTCAACTCTGAAAACTTGCCTCGCAGTCCTCGGTCCATATGAATTTGTTTTCCTTCTTCAACAATTCTGTCATAGGCTTTCAATCCTGAGAAATTCTTGATGAAGTATCCTGCGAGTCCAAAACTCGAATCTCTCATCGTTGGTGCTTCCCATTCTGATTACTCAACTTTTGTGGGGTCATTTGCTATCCTTCTCCGGATATAACATGTCGAAAATCCAACTTCCTTTAGCCAAAACTCACATTTCTGAACTTGGCATACTGTATTGTTCCTCGGTTTCAAAACCAATGCAAATGTTCCTTGTGTTCCTCTTCATTCTTTGAAAAATGAAAATGTCATCAATGAACACCACGAACTTATCAAAAACTCCATAAACACTTTGTTCATCAGTTCATGAAATAGGCTGGTGCGTTAGTGATCAAATGACATAACGGTATACTCATGATCCATATCTAGTAGTAAATCGGTCTTGGGTATGTCTTGCTCCCGAATCTTCAAGCTGATGGTACCACGATAAATCGATCTTAAAACACTTTGGCTCCTTGCAAGCGATCAAGCAGATCATTTATCATAGGTAGTGGGTACTTGTTCTTGATTGTTACTTCATTCAATCCACGATAATCAACAACCATTCTCAACGATCCATCCTTCTTCTCCACTAACAATCGGGTGATCCCCAAGGTGATGAACTTGGTGAATAAAACCTTTATCCAATAGTTCCTTAATGCTTCTTGATTTCCGCAAATCCTTTGCGGGCATCTGTCTGATAAGCCGATATCGGACTGTTCACGGCAAGCAGCTCGATCAAAACTCAATGTCTCTATCCGGTGGCATTCTGGCAACTCTTAGGAAATACATCGGATAATCCTTCACCACTAGTACTTCTTCTGTACCACTCGATAAGCAATTAACTTGCTCTCCTCGGCTCGTGCGTGACACATATAATCCTCCTTCCTTACGGTGTGGTGAGCAAAATTGACCTTGTGGTACAATCTATGTTTCCTCCATACTTTGATAGCCAATCCATTCCTAATATCACATCCAATCCTTGGGATTCGAACTATTAGGTGCGAGGGAAAACATAGTGTCCAATCCTTGGCGGTCGATCACACCATTTACTAGCCATGTATTCTACTCGGGTGAGGTTACTAGCATGGGTGACCTAAGGGCTTGGGTCGGTAATTTGTACTTATCCACAAATCCCTTGATATGTATGAATCCGATGCACGATGTCGAAAAGAACAAGCTGCAGTAAATGACTTAACCAAAAACTTACGATTCTTGCATCGGGCTGATCTTCAACCTCCTCCACATCAATGTGGTTCACATCCCCTGAAAAGGGTTTGGCTTCTTTCGAGCTTCCATTGCCATTTCCATTACGGCCTACGGACAGTCATTTGCATAGTGCCCGATCTTGCGGCACTTAAAGCAAATAATGTGACTCAGGTCTACCTTGGATGGTGTTGGCGGGTTGGTGCGGTTACGCCGTTGCTTCCTCCATTCCGTTCCCATTCTTGGTGCCATTATGGTTATGAATTACCTCCTCCATGGGTATCTGAAACTGAATTCCTGATTTAGGGGTATCGTGGTTTCTGCTGGCTCGAGTTATACTTCCCTTGTCCATACTTCCTCTTGCGGTTCTCAATTTCTGCTGCTTTCCTTCAATCATGAGGCTCGGTCTACCAACTCCTGGTAGTTGTTGAAACTTGCTATCATCAGCGGCATCTTTGAACTCGTGCAAAGGCTCTACCGTTCCCCATCGGCTGCTAGCCCAAGCAGCTGGGCGAGGCTCTGCGCGTTGCAGCGTCTGACTTCAAACCGACTCGGCAAGCACTGCGTGGTGGCATGCAGATCGCCGTGAAGATCCTTCCACCGCGCCATCTCGGCCAGCCTACGACCCTCGTGGCGCGCATGCCTTATTGGCACTGGGCCGGCGGTGGAGCAAAACGGAGGCGACGGCAGACGGCGGGCCTCGTTGCCATCCCCAATAAAGCAACGAGACACCTAAGAGTGCATTTAATCGTCTTCTCCCGTAATGGCGATCAGCTTGTACACTACACCTTTCCACCTCCTTGTGGCCCTTGTGGTGACCTTTTGACTATAAAAGGCCGAGGCATCGGGGAGAGGGATTCGGATCTTTTGGACAAGTTACACCCGTAGCTAGTTCAAGAACTCAGGAACACTTTCGAATACACACCAAAGCGGGACTAGGGTATTGCGCATCCTTGCGGCGAACCTGGAGTGCGATCTTTGTGTTGCTGCCGGACCGCTCTTGGCACAACCCAGCGCCCATCACCGTAGAAAGGTATCGGTGATTCCATAGGTGTAACGATTTCCCCGACATCTTTGGCGCGCCGGAGTGAGAGGGCACAGATTGGCAAATCTGAAGTCTGCATTTAGGATGGCGGCTTCCTCGTGGTCGCCGCTCCAAGGAAGAAGACGACCAAAGCAGGCGGCGTGTAAGCCTGCGGATCACGGTGAACACGCTTACCAATGCGGAAGCTAAGTCTGCCGAAAATCTTGGTTATTTTTCAACTATATAAGGCTGTTCCTTGTATGGAAACCTGCTGCGATGGGACCCTTCCCTTTATTGCTAGCGCCTTTGTTTATCTCAGCAGCTACGGCGGTTCATCTGACGGTATATGGCGGCAACGAAGTAACCTACATTTCGGCTTGCGCTTGTCACTGCCTCAAGTGCTACTCGAAAGTTCAAGCGACGCCGCTTGGCGGCAGCAGGTAGCTCGCGACAGCAAGCACCCTTCGGCGGAGTGCTAGAGATCTGTCCTTCAAAGCACTGCGTCATGGGTTCTGGCAGGAAGCCTTATCTCAACAAGCGTGAGAGTATGAACATACGAAAGAAAGATCTAACGGGAAGATAGCATGCATGGTATTAAAAGTACTGCGAGAGTTATATTACATCAATGTCGCTGCGGTTCTAACTAAATAAAATTGTCTTGGTTTTGAACTTGCGGCGGCGATGAAAGCAGGGGTGCCTAGTCCGTCGCTGGCCTGGATCCTCTGAACTCCGTCGGCCTTAGCGATGATGGGCTCAATCGCTCCTCAAGCGCCCGCATAGTCCAGCCTACAGCAAGCTCTCGGTAGCGACATCAAAGTCAAGATTGGGGTTCGATCGCCACCTTCATGAGGACCTTGTCATGGCACCCGACAAAGCTTAGGGCCTCATCGGCCAGTGAGGCCGCCCGGCTGGAGGAGCTGCTCGGGCTCAAGAACACCCTCGAAGAACGAGTCGATTTGGCATTGGGACTCGCATTTTGGCTCTGGGCGTACCTCATCATGCGGCATCCCCATGGTAGCTAGCGCTAAGTGTTGATCCTGCTGGTGGCGTCGTGGCCCGGCTGATCTAAAGGTTTAGCCCTTCACGAAATCCGTGTGGTTGGCCGCCTCGTTCTTCAGCAGTTGCCTCTCCTTCTCCAGTTCTTGGTGCTCGAGGTTGTCGGTGTTTTGGGAATGGAGGTACCGACTTTGCACTGCATTTGACTGCGGCATGGCTCAAGGGAGTGATTGTCTGGCCCATCTTCATCGGCTAAACTCAAGACCCTCGCGAGGGCCAAGCCTCATGAGGTGACAACGAGGAATCTTCCTCGAGCACGACCTCGTCAGGCTGGCTCATGAGGAGGCTGAGAGATCAAGCGGGGTACCTCCACGAGGTGCCCATAGCGTAAGCCATGACGACCAAGAGAGCGCCCGGTGGGTGCCAGCCAGCCTTGATGTCCTCATTCCTCTTTGGTGCAAAGGGGCAAGCCTGCCCGAGAGCATCAAGCAAAGGAATCCGTTTGGTGCAACAAGACCAAAGACCGTCATAGCGGCAGGGAAGAAGTCATTGTGGAGCCCAAGCCCGGCGTCACCACGAGGCCTTTGTGAGGAGGACCAACTTTAGTCGGGATAAGTGTACTAGATGTTCCCCTTCAAAATGGCCAATTGTTGGCGCCCTTCCCGCTCAATATTTGGGAAGAGGCCTAGGGCCCTTGCCTATAAATGGGACTAGCCACCCACGGGGTAGAGGCATCTTAGAGATATAGACATCTCGCCTCATCTTAGCTTGATCAATCCGATTGAGAGCCTAGCCACAAGAACACCTCACCCTCGCGAGGCTATTCTTCCTTGTATTTTCATCATCATTGAAGCAATCCACCACACCACACCTTTGGAGTAGGGTGTTACACCACAATGGTGGCCCGAACGAGTATAAGCGCTGTGTCTCTTGTGTTGTTCCTTTGATAGCTTAGATCCTAAGCGGCTGACGAGGTGCTTTGGTAGGTAGAGGCGAGATCTCGCACCCAGAGTTCGAACCTAGAGGTCTGCTGGAACCGAAATCCGACATTTAGGCGCCCGAGGTAGAGGTCGCGCGAATTCATCTTCCATAGCCCTGTTCTTCGCCACCCATCACATCCATGTCGGGGCCTTCGTCGGGGCTCGGCAGAGCCGAAGGCGCTCGCTACTCGCGCCGCCCAGGCGGCCCCCATGGCGGCCGCCCCACCGTTCCACAGTAGCTTTGCCGTCAGCGCCGCCACCGGCCCGGCGAAACGAGCAGCAAGCATCATCCGGCATCCAAATGCGTGAGGCGAGGCGGCGTACCGCCACTCCTTCACTCGCCCAAGCTGGTTCTTCGTCTCGCGCGCTCCGCGCGCGCCACTGGAAAACTCGAGCTGCACTCATCACGGCAAATGAGCTCTGCGCTACGCCTGTCGGCGATGTCTCGAAGAGTGGCTCGACCAGCGTCATCAAGCTTCAAATCGCGCTGCTGGTGCTCCCCAGCGCCCGTCCTTCTCGCTGCACGCGCCCGCCCTCTTGCGGCGATGATGGCTCGAGGCGCCTGAGGCGCCTCCCCTCAAGCGCCTTGGCCCCAAAGGCGTGGCCCGGCGGAACCCACTCCGTCCGGCGCCCGGCTGGCAAGAAGCGAGATGTCAAGAGGTCCCTACGCCCCCAAGCTGCCGAGTGCTCCTGCACGGCTCGTCACGACGCGCTTCTGCTCCAGCCGCGCCAAGACCCAGCGCTGCTCCCGCCGGCGCGCGCAAGGGACCCACGCAAGACCGCGCGTCGTCACAAAAGGCCTCCCGTGGCGGCAGCGAGCTGCAGCGCCTTCACCACCGAGCTGCGCAGCGTCGCGTGGCGGCAAGTTCAAGCCAGACCTGCCTCCTCGCTCACGAAGACACGGCCGACCCTGCGGAGTTCCTTCAGCTCTCTGAGCTGGGCATCAGCTTGCATAGCGAGGCGAGAAGGTCATGGCGAACTGGTTTCCCATGGCACTCAAGGGCAGAACCCTTTTGGCTCCTGAACACGGCTCTGGCAGCGAGCTCCTCACTGGGGCGAGATCGCACCGCTTCATCGCCAACTTCAAAGTACTCGTGACCGGCCTCCTGCCGTGGCGACATGCGCCCGCATCAAGCGGCAGCAGGGAGACCTGAGAAGTACATCCAGCGCTTCAACAGCATGCGCCTCAAGACTCCCAAGGTGACCGAGGGAGGCCATCATCTCACCTTCTCCGACCCGGTGTGTGTGACATCAAGATGAAGGAGGAGCTGGTGATGCATGAAAGATCTCTGTACATCCTTGGAGTTGTTCAACTTGGCGACCAAGTGCGCCCGAGTGAGGAAGGGCCTTTCCCTCCTCGAGCTGCCGGCCCTTGAGACCGGAAGAAGAAGCCCAATGCCAGGGCGTGAAGGCGCAAGGGGCTGCCGTGATCGCGAGGCAGACTCCTAAGCAGGCAGAGATCAGCCCGAATCGTCCAAGGGCAGCCCGTCTGTGTGTACCACGACCTCCACACCCACACACCTGCGAATGTCAAGAGCTCCGAGCCGTGTGAGAAGGGAGAATCGGTCGGCCCAGCCGCCCAGGCCGCAAGCTACGAGCTCTGGCGAGGAGGAAAAAGCATGGGGCCGGGAAGACCGTGGCCCTCGCCAAGGGTGGCGTGGCCGACCTCGTGAGGATCGTGGCGGGATCAGCCTCATGAGGAGGCTGGAGGATCAGCCTCACAAGGGAGGCTGGAGGATCGTGGCAGGAAATGCAGGCCTCCCTCCTCTGCGCCCGCAGCCAAGGAGAGCAGCGACCATCATCGGGGCGAGGGTGAGGGGCTTCGGGAGCCGCATCGATTGCTTGCATCCTAAGCGGAGCTCAAGCCCAGCCTCTCAACGCATCTTCAAACAATTAGCCCAAGTGAATGCAGATCCTCCAAGCTCGAAGCCACGTGCCCTCTCGGGTGGTCGCGTGCGCCATCACGTTCAACTCGGCGAGATCGGTTCAAGTCTGGCAGCCACAGGAGTCCTCCTATGCTTTGTTCCCCAATCATCGACAGCGTGCAAGTCACTAGAACCCTCGCCGATGGCGGAGCGGGGCTCAATGTCCTATCCGTAGAGACATTCAACAATCTCAAAGTGCCTTAAATCAGCTTCGACCAACCAAGCCTTTCTCCGGAGTCACGATGGCTCCACAGTTCCAATTAGGCAGGTCCGCCTCCACCGTAACCTTGAGAACGCGACAACTACGCATCGAGCTCATCGACTTTGATGCCGTAACATTCTCCTGCCATATAATGCCATCCTCGGGTACCCGGCTCAGCCAAGTTCATGGCCATGACTCATCACAGCTACAACATCCTCAAGATGCCGGAAGCGTGGAGTCATCACGGTGCCTTGTGAAGAGAGCGCAGATGTGCTCCTGGGCGAGCTTTTCAAGCCGTGTCGCGAAGACCCAGATCGCGAGGCGGGAGGCTCCGAGACTGCTCCCAAGAAGAATAAAGGCATCGCCAGGCCGACCCTGGGAGGCGGGCCCCTCGAGGAGTCCGTGCTGTTAGAGGCACCTCATACATCGCATAGGAGCGCGCCAGGCGCCCTCCTCTTGAAGGCTCGGGGGCTCTCTCACAGAGGGCCACCGGCCGTGCTAGATCCTGAGGGGCGCTTAGGCACCACTTGGGCGTGTTTACGGCGCGTTTCCCTCGGGAAGGATGGAGCAAGGAGGGCCAAACCCTCAAGCGTTAAATCGGCCGGATCATTCGGGGCTGCGAGGTCAAGAGTCATGAGTGGCAGCCGCCCGCTGCCGCCATAGCTCCCCATCCGAGCGCGGATGGTGGGCTGCGTGTCTGTATCGACATACAGGGGCTCAAGCAGGCCGCCTCTCGAGGCGCTTGGCCCTCACAGCGTGAGGCGTGCGAAGGTCCACCACAGCTACGTTCGCATGTCTCTGACGTGCCCGGCATTAACCGCCCTGTGCATGGCTGTGACACTCAAAATTTTCCTTTGGTTTTCTTCAAAATTTGTTGGATTTGAAGGAGGTCTCAAAACCCTTCAAAATCTCTCTCAAAGCTTTTCCTTTAGCAAATATGTTATTTTGCATCTCCTTCAACTCTAGTGTTTGGTTCAAAATTTTCTTCTGATTTCCCTCTTCTCAAAATTTCAAGGAGAATCTTTGGAATTTATTTTATTTCAAAAAAGAAACTCTAGGGTTTGTCATCCTCCCATATTTGAAATCATTCATGATTCTTCCATGCACCACATGGTAAAACCTTCCAAAATCTCTCCTTCCACTTTGGTACAACTCAAACATTCTGTCCAAACTAGTAAAATCCATTTTGGACTTTATTCAATTATTTCTTCTCCCAAAATAATTCTGTCTTTTCTTTTGAGCCTAAGTGATTTGCAAAGCAAGTACCCTAATGCTCTTGATTTTGACCTCAAACCAACTCCTTGGATAGTCCTTGGTACCCCAACCCAGAACCATCTTGATCCACTCTTCTTCTTTTCAAATATTTCAAATTTCCTCCTTTGCAAGTTTGGACCAGATTTGCCAAATTTGGTGAAATTCATATCTACACTTCTCCAAAATTCCACAAAAATTCAGGCAACCTCTAGTTGCAATGAGAGACCCTCCACCAAAATCAGCTCAAGGAAAAATCCCATGCCTAGATCATTCTTCGAACACCTTGCATGCCTTTGTTTACATGCATCTTGATTAAGTTCGAGTTTCATTGTCGATCTTCGTGAGAATTCAGTCACATGATCACGATTGCACTTGGCACGTTGCTCGCAACCTAGCCTTGTCCGAGCCTCACATGCGTGCTTGGCGCGTTCTGGCGTCGGTGGCACCACAGCCCGCTGCCGGCGTGTCTGGCGGCGAACCATATGTGGCGGCAAAGGGAAGCGAAGCGGCGTAACGCCGTTCAGCGCCGCCCAAACCTCTGAGTGGCTCAGCGTGGCCACTTCCTCGCCAGCGCGCATGCAGCACCGTCGCCGTGGCGCGCACGCCTGAGCGCACTCCCCACCGCCGGCGGGCCCGCGCCACCCGTTCCGTCGAGCTCCCTAAGCAACCAAATCCGGCGATTAGCACCTAAGCGGAACGAGGAACACCACGGCGGCGCTCAACCTCTGAACCCTCCGTGCAACCACAACACGCCCGTAATCACCTCGCCCGGAGAACCCGTTCTCGGCAACACGCCTCGAAGCGGCTATATATACACCAGAGCTTGCTCTCGCCCACACCTCCTCTACCCTCCAGACCTCGCCAAGTCCACAGAAGGCCACGAGAGCTCTCCTTCCCGACTCCGGCCGCCGTTCCGCCTCGGCCTCCCGTGATTCCTCCGGTGAGGTCATCTCCGGCGCCCTAACCTCGTCGAGATCACTTCTCATGCTATCGTGAGGCTAACCCCTCCTCAATTCCACCTCGCAGCTCTCTCGGCGAGATCCCGACCACCGAATCGCGCGTCCGCCGGAGCAAGCGTCGCCCGCCGGCGTGGTACTCGCCGGCGACCACCACCACCTCCACAGGGCGGAATGGGCGTGCACGAACACGGAGGTACTCTCGATCTCCACTACCTTCGCCGTGGATGCGCCCGGCGACACCTGCACTCTCGAGGCGCCAGCGCACCCGACTCCTCGTTTGAATTTTCAAACCTGGCGGGTGGGACCCGCCCGTCAGCCTCTCTTTGTTTTTTGAATAGTTTCTGAAAGCGTGCTTGGCAAATCGCTTCCCTCTGAACCGTTTTCTGGATTTTTACGCAAAGCCCCACAGAGTTTTCTGTTTCATTACAGATGGGTCCTTGGGTAAAAACCTTATAACTTTTTAACGAGAAAGGAATTTTGGTGATTCTTTTCTGTCCTCTTCAAATTTTGTCTAGTTTTTATCATATTTATTTGAAAAATATTTGGATCAACTTTCTGTACACCACGGTATTTACGTTAGCGCGTGTATTTTTGTTTACCGTAGATCAAGAAGGAGGTGTGAACATGCGAACCTCGCCGAGCTAGACCCGACTACTCCGAACCAGGCAAGCAAAGTTTGAACTTTTGATATGATGAGTGTCTGAGCATGTTTGCATTATTTTTGTATCATGGCACGTTCATGAGCATTTCGATGATAGTTTATCTCGTGAGCATTGAGGCAAATGAGCTCGATAAATCCATGAGTTGTTGGAAACTTGTTGCATGGCCATGAGTTGGCATGAGTATGGGTAAGATGGCAGTGTTGTAGCATGCCGGGCTTATGCCATGTCGTTGACCCAGTGTCAACATAAATCGGTCGATTTCCGTCAGTCCCTTCCGTACTACCACTGTTTCCGCAAAGGAATCTGGTAATGGGTTGCAAACCACTTCCTAGTACACACCAAATTGAGAGGCGGGATGAAGGTTCCATGGCCTGGATTAAAGCCTTTCATCCGGTCGAGGGGGCATGGGTGTTTCGGTTGGGACGAGAGGGGCACCCTTAAGCGGCGTGTATATAAATTTGATCCCATGCTATTGATTGTGATCTCCCGCCTCAAAGTTTTTCTTAGGCGCTGTCTAGGGTGATTCCTGGCAGCGTGAGGTGTGATGGGTGTGTACTAGCTAGTTGTGTTTCCTCTGAAATACCGTAAGCGGAACTAGTCCTTCGTGACTCGAAATCCGTTGGCTGTGGACAAATTTTGGTACAAACTCTGCGAGTCAAAATTCTTGAATTCATCTTATCCATGTCCAAGTTCACTATATCTTATCGACAAGTGTATCGGTTTGGTGACAGATAATCCGGTGAATCACATGAGTACTAAGTCCGGTTAAATGTTTATTCCTGTGGATGGACTAACCCGTTTATATTCCAGTGTTGAATATTTATTATGAGTGCTATTTCTTGTGATGTAAGCCCTTTACGTGATGTCGCTCGGGCGTCCATTGCGGCATTGTTGTTGTTTATTTTCATTATAAGCCCTTTACGTGATGTCGCTCAAGCGTCCATTGCGGCATTGTTGTTATTATTTTCATTATAAGCCCTTTACGTGATGTCGCTCGGGCGTCCATTGCTGGCATTGTTGTTATTTATTTTCATTATAAGCCCTTTACGTGATGTCGCTCAGACGTCCATTGCGGCATGGTTGTTATTTATTTTCATTATAAGCCCTTTACGTGATGTCGCTCGAGACGTCCGGCTATGCATTGTTGTTATTTATTTTCGTTATAAGCCCTTCTTTGTGATGTCGCTCGGAGGCGTCCATTTTGACATTGTTGTTATTTATTTTCGTTATAAGCCCTTTACGTGATGTAACTCGGGGCGTCCCATTCCCTGCATTCATGTATTTTTATTTCAATATAAGCCCTTTATGAGGTGTTGATTTGGCGGATCTTGTGAAGGCGATCTCATGGATGAAGAATTCGATAGCGAGTCCGGCGCCTAGAGGAATCCCGGTCGGTCTCGTGCGACCCTGGATTAGTCATTGTGATATATCCGCTTCCGCTACCCAAATAAATTCATCGAGCCTCACCTCGGCCTTTCGATGAGCCGCCGATCTGATGAGACTTATTAACCACCCGTTGTGTTATTCCACCAACCACTCATATCTCGAGTCGATAGTATTTCCACCCACCCCTTTGAGTCATATCCGCCTCTATGTATAATTATCGGCATGTTTGTAATAATTGGTTGGGCATCTTCAGTCCGACCCTGTAATATTGTAATGCTCTTGGCTTATTGTATCAAAGTTTTGTCAACGGTATGAAGGATTTTCCTCATATTGGACTTCATAGGTCGGTTGTTCAATAAATATTTTATTGAAAAACCGGTCGTGACAAGCTTGGTACGAGCGAGCTGATTGTAGGGAAGCCACTAGGTGCGATCGCTAATCGGTTATTAGCATAATAGAGCTATTTATTATTTTTACAAATGTAGTCAATTTACGTGATCGGCATAAATTTATGATTTGACTTCTCGAGGATTTTTGCCTACTTTTGTAGATGGCCAACAACTGCGAGTCGCGGATGTTAGCGTAACATGCCCGATGGGTTTGTCAAGCTTCTCTCCTTCATCGTCCAAGTCGCGATGGGGCGGATGTCTTGATCTTCTCTCTCTCAGCACAAGGTCAATGACCGTCTAACCATGCACCAAGCGCGGTGGAATTCAAGAGAGGCGAGTTGGCGTTACCGGTTAGTGGGAGAGCCATGCCCGCAGAAGAAGCTGCGCTACGAGATGGCAGCCCGTGGCGATAGCCGTCGAGGATATCCTGCCTTCGATGAAGACTCGTCGCTACCGCTACCTGCCATGTCACGTGCCATACACTTGCCACTCGCGTTCTCTTGCCCCGGAGGAGAAGCGGGATGAAGCTTTGAGATGCTCGCCGAGTATCTTGGGCTTTGGAAGCCTTCGACAACCTGGTGGGCGACTTTGTAGCTGCCGCATGGACTCGATCCATGGCTGTACCGCCAACGAGGAGGGAGCTCTGCGTGCTGCACCACGCGACTTCGTCTCATCATCAGCATCGTTCGCTCTACTGCTCGCACCGCTACTGTCCTTTGCCTACCACGGAGGAATTCAACCCGTCATTGCGCCTACTCCGGTTCGTTCTGCACCACCCCTCGTGCCCGCTCAGATTCGAGTTGTCCCACAGGGGCACCTGCTCCACCAACTCCATGCAACACCTCTCGTCGGAGCCTATCTCGAGGAGGAGGTTGAGTCCCCAACCTCTCTCGCCTCACCCTTGGCAGGCCAAGGGAAATCCTTACCATCTCCGACTAAGTGCGCTTAGCATATGCGATGTACCGACTTGTGCGATATGTTTATATGTAAATAGGCTGTGAGAAGTAGTTTGTTTGCGCACCATGTAGGATATGGAGAAGTGCACTAGACTAAATAACATGTCAGGATTTATGTACGCATATCACGAGTGATGTATTGTATAATTACTGCTTGCGTGTAAGATATGTAATGAACAGTCCTTCTCCGTCATAAGCGTATTTTCTCTTGAAAAATCTTGGAGCATTTGCAACTTTTGCATCTTCTTGAATTTATTGATTTTGCGGCTCAATTCCTTTTCTTATGAGTGTTTCAAAATATATCCCAGTGAACTATGTCTGCGTCCTTGGGCCGCTCCATGCCAACTCCGAGAGAAAAATTATGGCACACCCAGAGCAACAATTTCACACGAGGACGGACAAGTCAGCGGAGACGGTGAAGCGGCACTTTCCCAAATGTGCGTCTTTATGAACAAAGTCAGCAACAACATCGGAAATACTGAACCAAGTCATCAATATGGGAAATCACATGGACCCGTATCAGCGGCAATCAAACATTTTCTCCTGTGACAAACCTCTGGAAGCCGAGGACTGGCTTGAGACATGGAGAAAATTAATTATCGCCGATGTTCAGACCTTGAGAAAGTGCTTTATGCTCCGCACTATCTCCTGGAGCAGCCGCATCGTGGTGGGAAAATTTCCTGCACATGCACCCCAACGAAAATAATATATCATGGGAGGAATTTAAAGAAGGTTTTAAGTGGGGCACATATTCCTAAGAGTCTTATGAAGATCAAAAGAGAATTTGATGACCTCAAGCAAGGACAATGGCAGTGTCGAATACAACAGTCAGTTTACCTGTGTCTCGCTTCATGTGAGGGCGTATGTCGAGAAAACAAAAGATGGAGAAATTCCTAGATGATTACGACACGCGGCAAATGTCAATTGGTCGTACACACATTTCCAGATTTTAAGGCGGCTGGTGGATAAGGCCATTACCTTGGAAAATGAGAGCGCAGCTTAGAAGATTTCCATAGCGGAAGAGGACCAGACTAAACACACCGCAACCACCGCAGCAAGACAGATGTTTAGAAGAACTGGACACCCAAACCCACGACAAGCGTCTCACGCCCAATCAAGAATTTCCACGCAAGGGACAAGGAGTTCACATACCGCCCAGGCGTTACCTGTGCAGCTTGTGGAGAAGAAGGGCACTATGCCAAGCGATGCCCCAAGCCAAGAACTTCGACCCCAAAGCCGAACAACGGAAGCAATAATTGGCACCAAAGCGCAACAATTTCAACCCAAATAACAACCACGGGAAGGTCATCTGAACCACGTGACCAAGAGGAAGCACAAAATGCCCCGGATATCGTACTAGGTGCGTTTCCATCAACACAATACCTGCCATGGTTTTGTTTGATTACGGAGCTTCTCACTCGTTCGTTTGAAAAGTTTTGCTTTGCAAAATAATTTTCGATGCTTCCTTAGGAAAATCTATGATCGTCAAGTCCACAGGAATTAAGCAAGTTACCCGAATTATTGCGGGGTGTGGTTATCGAGTTTGAAGGGTTGAAGTTTCGCATAAATCTTATCGTATTGGAAAATAAAGACTGGATGTCATCTTAGGGATGGATTGGTTAACCACCAACAAAGGTTTTATTGACTGCTTCAACAGGACCGTAATTCTCACCCATCACCACGGGGAGACCATAAAGGTTTCAGCCAAGGAAAGAAAAATATCCGAGCAACGAGATTGAACAAGGTGGATATTTCTGAATTGAGCAAAGTTCGATGGTGTGTGAATTTCGGATGTATTCCCGAAGAACTACCGGGCATGCCACGGATCGAGAGATAGAATTCAGCATTGAGCTAGCACCGGAACCGCTCCATATACAAGAAACCATACAGAATGGCACCTTCGAATTGGTGGAACGAAGAAGCAAATAAAGGAACTGTTGGAAAAAAGGTACATACTGAGCAGTTCCTCACCTTGGGGTTCACCAATTTTATTCGCCAAAAGAAGGATGGAACACTGAGATTGTGCATAGACTATCGGCGCTAAACATGGTCACAATCAAGAACAAATATCCGATGCAGCGAATAAATGATTTATTCGATCAACTCGCTAAGGCCAAGGTGTTCTCAAAGATTGACTTGAGATCGGGATATCATCAAGCTGAAAGTACGAACGAGGATATTCCCAAGACCGCCTTCACCTCGGATCTGGTTATGCGAGTTCACCGTGATGCCATTCGGACTAACAAGCGCCCCGCATATTTTGTTCACCTCATGAACAAAGTATTCATGAAGTTTATGGATAAGTTTGTTGTGGTATTTATCGATGATATTCGGTATACTCAAAACACCGGAAGAACACGCTGAACATCTCCGGATTGTACTAGGAGAACTCGGGAAACATCGGTTATGCGCAAAATTCAGCAAGTGTGAATTTTGGCTAAAGCAAGTAGAGTTTTGGGCCACGTACTAACTCAAGAAGGTATCGCCGTAGACCCGGAAAAAGTCAAGGCCGTACTTGGCTGGAAGCCACCAGCCAGTGTGACGGATGTACGAAGTTTCTTGGGAATGGCAGGATACTACCGAAGATTTATTGAAGGATTCTCCACCATAGCAAAGCCAATGGCGCAACTACTCAAGAAAGACAGGAAGTTTGAATGGGCGGAAGCCTGCGAAAAAAGTTTCCAAGAACTAAGAGAAGCGGCGACAACACCGATACTAATTGTGCGAGATATACACAAAATTTTGAAGTATTTTGTGGCGCATCTCGAAAGGGCCTGGGTGCGTATTAATGCAAGAAGGCAAGGTTATGCATATGTTTCAGACAACCATAAGCATGAGGAAAATTACCCTACCCATGACCTGGAATTAGCGGCGATGATACATGCACTCAAGGAATGGAGACACTTTCTACTTGGTAATCGTTGTGAAATATACGGACCACAAAAGCCTCAAGTATATTTTCACACAACCAGAACTAAATTCTGACAGCGGCGCTGGTTGGAATTAGTAAAGGATTATGATGTTGGGATCCACTACCACCGGGCAAAGCAAATGTTGTAGCAGACGCTCACGGTGGAACCCAGTCCGGACAACGGACATGCAGGACTTAAGACCTGAATTCCAGCAGGAATTAGCAAGGCTCAACGATGGTGGTCACCGAAGGCGGTTGTGTCAAACTTAGAAGTACAGCCTACCACGATAGAGAAGGTTAAAGAGGCTCAACGTGGACACCCAGCATTGAAGGCATAAAGCGTAAGATGAAATTGGGCAAGGCCTCGAATTCATATTGATGAGCAAGGAATATTGTGTAGTGCGGGAATAGGCTCTGCGTACAAAATATCCATGACCTTAAACAGCAAATCCTGGCTGAAAGCCACACGCTCCATATTCAATCCATCACGGAGGAACAAAAATGTACAAAGATCTTGAGGAAACATTTTGGTGGCATGGTATAAAAAGAGACATAGCCACGTTTATTGCATGTTGTGACTCTTGTCAACGCATCAAGGCCGAGCACGAAAGCCGGCGGACTATTGCAACGAATAAGATACCCAGTGGAAATGGGGCGAAATTGGAATGGATTTTATTGTTGGACTACCTCGGTCACGACACGGACATGATGCCATATGGGTAATCACAGATAGACTGACTAAAGTAGCTCACTTCATCCCGTGAAGACAACACACACCACTCGGAAGCTTGCTAGGCTCTACCTCTCCCGTGTCGTTTGCCTACATGGAGTCCCAAAGAAAATAATCTCAGACGAGAGGCACTCAATTCGTCTCGGTTTTGGGATCACTTACAACAAGCTCTGGGAACTCAGTGGCATTCAATACCGCATACCATCCCAGACGGATGGGCAGTGCGAGTAAATCAAATTCTAGAAGATATCTTTGAGAGCATGTGTCCTCACCTATGGGACCAGTTGGGAGGAGAGCTTACCATACATGAATTCGCATATAACAACAGCTATCAGATCCAGCACGCAAATGGCACCATTTGAAGCTCTGTGCAGACGAAGATGTCGTACCCGCTAAATTGGTGGAAGCAGGAGGCAGTCATATCTTGGCCCGGAGACCTGCTCAAGGAGGCTGAGGATAAAGTCAAGGTAATTAAGGACCGGCTCAAGACAGCCCAAAGTCGACAAAAGAGTTATTACGATCGAAGCATCGTGGAGTCCATTTTGAACCGGTGAATTTGTGTACCTCACGAGTATCACCCATGAGAGGCCTGCACCGATTCAAGATTAAAGGAAAACTAGCACCAAGATTCATCGGACCTTTACGCATAGTAGCACGAAGAGGCACGGTGGCCTACCAGCTAGACTTACAGAAGAATTATCCGACATCCACGACGTATTCCACGTCTCCCAATTGAGGAAGTGCGTAAGCAACCCGAGAAACAAGTACCCCATAAAAACATTGGCGTGCAACCAGATCTTACATATCGGGAGCATCCGATAAAAATCTTGGAAGAGTCGAAAGGAGAACCCGCAGGAAAACCACCAAGTTCTTCAAAGTTCGGTGGAGCAACCACACGAAAGTGAAGCCACTTGGGAAAAGAGGATTTCCTTGAGCGAGCACCCACAATTATTTGAAAATCAAGCTGGAATCTCGGGACGAGATTTTTCCTAAGGGGTAGGTGTTGTGACACTCCAAAATTTTCCTTTGGTTTTCTTCAAAATTTGTTGGATTTGAAGGAGGTCTCAAAACCCTTCAAAAATCTCTCTCAAAGCTTTTCCCTTTAGCAAATATGTTATTTTGCATCTCCTTCAACTCTAGTGTTTGGTTCAAAATTTTCTTCTGATTTCCCTCTTCTCAAAATTTCAAGGAGAATCTTTGGAATTTATTTTATTTCAAAAAGAAACTCTAGGGTTTGTCATCCTCTCCCATATTTGAAATCATTCATGATTCTTCCATGCACCACATGGTAAAACCTTCCCAAAACTCTCCTTCCACTTTGGTACAACTCAAACATTCTGTCCAAACTAGTAAAATCCATTTTGGACTTTATTCCAATTATTTCTTCTCCCAAAATAATTCTGTCTTTTCTTTTGAGCCTAAGTGATTTGCAAAGCAAGTACCCTAATGCTCTTGATTTTGACCTCAAACCAACTCCCTTGGATAGTCCTTGGTACCCACACCCAGAACCATCTTGATCCACTTCTTCTTCTTTCAAATATTTCAAATTTCACTCATTTTGCAAGTTTGGACCAGATTTGCCAAATTTGGTGAAATTCATATCTACACTTCTCCAAAAATTCCACAAAATTCAGGCAACCTCTAGTTGCAATGAGACCACTCCACCAAAAATCAGCTCAAGGAAAAATCCCTACATGCCTAGATCATTACGCCGACACCTTGCATGCCTTGTTACATGCATCTTGATTAAGTTCGAGTTTCGGTGTCAATCTTCGTGGAATTCAGTCACATGATCGAGTGCACTTGGCACGTTGCTCGCAAGCCTAGCTTGCTTGTCAGGAGCCTCACCGCGATGCTTAGCGCGTTCTGGCGTTAGTGGCACCTGGCCGCTGCACCTGGCGTGTCTCGCGGCGGCGAACCACCGTGGCGGCCGGCCGGGGAAGCGAACGCGGCGTAACGCCGTCCAGCGCCGCCCAAACCCTCTGGTGGCTCGCGTGGTCACTTCCTCGACAGCGCTTACGCATGCAGCACCGTCGCCGTGGTGGCAACACGCCTGAACACGCTCCCTGCCGCCCGGCAGACCCGCGCCACCCGTTCGTCGAGCTCCCCTAAGCAACAAATCCAGCGCGGTTAGCACCTCGCGGAACCAGGGAACACCCGATGGCGCTCAACCTCTGAACCCTCCGTGCAACCACACGGCGCGCCGTAATCACCTCGGAGAACCCGTTCGGCAACCGCCTCGAGGCTGACTATATATAACCCAGGCTTGCTCGCCCGCACACCTCCTCTACCCTCCAGACCTGCCAAGTCCACAGAAGGGCCACGAGAGCTCTCCTTCCCGACTCCGGCCCGCCGTTCCGCCTCGTCCTCCGCGTGATTCACTCCGGTGAGGTCATCTCCGGCGCCCTAACCTCGTCAGATCACTTCTCATGCTATCCGAGGCTAACCCCTCCTCAATTCCACCTCCGCAGCTCTCTTGACAAGGTCCACGACCACCGAATACGCCCGTCCGGAGCAAGCGTCGCCGCCGGCGTGGTACTGCAGCGACCACCTCCACCTCCCAGGAGGCGGAATGGGCGCTGAACGGAGGTACTCTCGATCTCCTGCCTCGCCGTGGATCGCCCGGCGACCACCATGAACTCTCGGCGCCAGCGAGCCCGACTCCTCGTTTGAATTTTCAAACTGGCAGGTGGGACCGCCCGTCAGCCTCTTTTTTTTTTGAATCGTTTTTTGAAAGCATACTTGGGCAAATCGCTTCCGGTCTGAACCGTTTTCTGGATTTTCTGCAAAGCCCCTGGAAGTTTTCTGTTTCATTCTGAGATGGGTCCTTGGGTTAAAACCCTATAACTTTTTAGAGAAAGGAATTTTGGTGATTCTTTTCTGTCCTCTTCAAATTTTTGTCTAGTTTTTATCATATTTATTTGAAAAATATTTGGATCAACTTTCTGTACAACCACGGTATTTACGTTAAGCGTGTATTTTTGTTTCCGTGAGATCTACGAAGGAGGTAGTGGAACCATGAACCTCGCCGAGCTAGACCCGACTACTCCGAACCAGGCAAGCAAAGTTTGAAATTTTGATATGATGAGTGTACGAGCATGTTTGCATTATTTTGTATCATGGCACGTTCACGAGCATTTCGATGATAGTTTTATCACGCCCAATATGGACCCTATCCTAAAAGGAACTTCGATGGTCCCACCAAGGATGAAAGCGCATCTTGAAAGGCAGCTTTGCAAGGTGGATATCATTACATCAACATTACATAATAGTGGGGATACATACGCAAAGGTACGAATGCCACAAGAATACATCAACATCATATACAAGATCAACTTGTCCGACTACGGATGAAACATAAATGAAACTCAAACAATATCCACCACCTTTAGCCCAGGCTGCCGGCACTGGACCTAACCCCTGATCGAAGAAGCGGAAGAAGAACTCCAACACCTGCAAACATCGCTCTCACGTCAAGATCATCGCACAACCTATACAACGCAACTGTTGGTGTAGTAAAGCTGTGAGCCACGAGGACTCGACAATCCCATTACCATGGGTATCAAGACTAACAAAGCCAAATGGGAAAGGAAAGGGGTAAAGTGGTGAGGTTGCAGCAGCGACTAAGCATGATATGGTGGCTAACATACATAAATGAGGCGAGAGAAACAAAAGGCAGTCGTCAACTAGTAATGATCAAGAAGTGATCACTGAACTCCTACTTCGTCATACGTAACCCGAAACCGTGTTCTCCTCTCGATCAACCCGAAAAGAGACACTCGCAGTTACGCTACGGTTGTTGTATTTTAGAAGAGTTTGCTTCAAGTTTACTACAACGGATATTAACAAATTCCCATCACCCACATAACCGGCAGGCACGGCTCGAAAGTTTATACCTGCGGGGGTGTCCCAACTTACCCATGATAAGCTCTCGCGATCAACGAAGGATATTCCTTCTCCCGGAAGACCGATCAGTCTGGAATCTCGGCTACAAGACATTTCGATAGCAATAAAACAAGACCAGCAAAGCCGCCGGATGTGCCGACAAATCTGATAGGAGCTGCACATATCTCGGTCTCGGGGCACACCGCATGAGCAAGGCAGCGGGTTGGCATAAACCCTGGTTGCCAGAAGCGCGGACATCGCTTCGGTTTGGACCAGCACTCGAGAGGAGAAGCTGGCCGGGGGCTAAAATAAAGATGACCCTCGGGCTCCGAAACCCAAGGAAAAAGGGCATAGGTGAGGCAAATGGTAAAACCAATGTTGGGCCTTCTTTGGAAAAGTCTTATTCAAAAGCGAACTGTCAAGGGGTCCATAAATCACCCGACCCGCGTTAGGGGCGCAAAATCCGGGAACATAATACCGATATGCCGGAAACTAGAGGCGGCAAGAGTGGAACAAAACACCAGGCATAAGGCCGAGCCTTCCACCCTTTACCAATTATATATATGCATTAATTAAATAAGATATATTGTGATATCCCAACAAGTAAACATGTTCCAACAAGGAACAACATCTCCATGTTCAACAAGGAAAAACTTCACCTTCTGCAACTAACAGCGCTATAAGAGGGGCTGAGCAAAGCGGTAACATAGCCAAACAACGGTTTGCTAGGAAGGGGTGCAAAAGGTTAGAAAGCAGACACGTGGCAATTTGGGGAGGCTTGAGGAACAAGTGATAGGTAGGGCAGCATAGCGATAGAAACGAAACAACTAGTATAGCAATGATAGTAGTGAGATCCAGGGTAGCGGTCATCTTGCCTGAAATCCCGCTAGGAAGAAGAGCGAGTCCATGAAGAAGAGCGAGCGGATGAAGCCGAACCAAGCGTGAGCGAGCGAGTCCTCACGATGCATAGCGAAGCAGGAACTAACAAGAAGAAGCACACAACATAGTAAACACACCACAAATGAACAAGACATGGCCTTTAACAAGCATGATGCATGACAAAGCTACATGAAGCTACTCATGGCAAGAGATGATGCATACAAAGCAACACATCAAAGCAAGTTTAAATGAGGCGGAAACAACATATAACAATTCCGGTAAGTCCTCATATACAAATTTTGAAATTGGTCCAGATCTGAATAAACCTTAAGTTCAAGTTGTTAAACAGCAAGTTAAGGCGCACCAAGATGATCTACGAAATTCTAGTCAAGTTACATATAAAGTTCATTAGATTGAGACTCTGGCCTAAAAGCTTTGAGCAAAACAAGTTAAACATGACATTGATGCAAAATGCATACAAACATCAATGAAACACCTCAAAACAAGGATGCAACATGATAATATGAAACTACATGCAATTCTAAGCAAGTTTCATATAGAGCACACTCAAAAGCGAACAGCAGTTCAACACATACACACTATACAAGTCATGACAACAATCTGTCCAAAACAGCAACTAGGCATATTGCAAGCATCAAAACAATATGCTACAGCATCTCAACGTAAGAACAAAAGGCATGGGCATGAAGTACAGGTAAATCATTACAAAACATGAACACTGAGCTATCTCCAGAAATCAATAGAACATACTCAAAATGACATGGCAAGATTGCAAATAATAACGATTTCGGACTTTGCAGAAATAACATCAGGATGCAATGTTTAGAGGTATCAAACAACATGTTACAGGAACTTATCAATGCAAACAAAGGCATGGCATGAATCTACTAGTTTCATAGAACAAAAGTCCTTTAGTGACCATGAGCCAAAAAGGATCAGAAGATATGATGGCACCCACGTAAACATGGCAAGTTATAATACTGATTCATACATGGCAGGAACAACAATAAGTAGGCATGTTGGTGAGCTTGAACCACTCACCACAGAGCAATACATGGCATGGCAAGGCAACTCACAGTAATAATACATGGCATAGAAGCTATACATGTCAAGAACAACATCATAGCATACGGATCAACTTCTACAACAACCTTGGCAAAATTGAATAACATGTAAACAACCTGCGAAACATTTTATAGCAAAAGTAGAGATTGATTGACTCAAGCTATGGCACTCCATAATTGCAAACAAGGGCATGTATGGATGAGAATAACCATATGTTCAAAACATCCTTACTGAAGTATCTCAAAATAAGCATGGATCTCTCGGTAGCATCAAGCACATGGCATAAAAATATCAGTGAGCAGAGGCTGAAATCAACAACATTATGAAGCCTAGTTTGCATGCTTGTGCTAGTCACCACAGAGATCACAAAATACATAGCATACACCCCTGTAAAGATGGCATGGCATATTACAAAACACATGTAGGACCCAAGATCATAGGGTGCACACATCAATCATGGCAAAAATGACAAAAGTGCATGTTACGATAAGAATCGGCCGACATCATAACCCTCTTCTAACAGCATTTGGGCACCAAGATGATCTCAAATTAACATGATGCAATGGAGATGAAATGATGTCCTCGTCGAAGCGAACAGTTTGACATATTATACACACAAAGCGGGCAATATGCTGAGGCGTTATGGCATGATGAAAATGCAACAAAATAATGACGAAAAAGGACTTAGAAATCGGGAGAGAAAAGTCAACCGTGACCAGTGGATGGTAGGCGGCGCTTGTGAGTCCGATCACGGCGTGGCGGGATCCGGCGGAGCTTGAGGGAGGCCTTGAGGATCAACCGTGAGGACCTTCCCAGCGTCGAGCCTCTTCAGAGCCGGCGGAGGAGCCGGAGGAGGCCGTGTAACCTGCTTGGCTTGCAGCATGACGGCTTGATAACCAGTGAAGCGAAGCGCGGCCTTGTGAAGCTTGTGTGTGTGTGTGTGGATGGGACCCAGACGGCCAGCCCAGAACATGTGAGTGTGGAGTGTGGCGTGACCCGTGGCTCAGGAAGCAGCTGGCTTGAAGCCTTGTTGTCCGTGATGTGTGGTTATGTCGAAAGCAGCAATGAGGCGATTTGATCTAGGGTTTGAGGATTCATTGGCAATTTGGAAGGAAGGCTTATATATAGTAGAGGAGCTAGGAGAGTCCAAATGAGGTCGGTTTCGTGACCTTGTGATCGTGATCGAGCGACCGAAAGAGCATGGAGGGAGTTTGCTGGGTTTAGGCCACTTTGGAAGGTGTTGGGCTGCACACAAAGAGGCTTTTGATTTACCGGTTAACCGTTGGAGTATAAACGACCTCAAATGGCACGAAACTTGACAGGCGGTCTACGGTGCTATACCAAGGCAGCTTGAAAACCTCGAGCCATTAGAAAGTTTAACACCCGCACGAAAAGAGGTAAAAGGCGGCGGAGACATAAGTCTGCGGATTGCAAAGCGGACAACGGGGAAAATGCTCGGATGCATGAGGGCGAACACGTTATGCAAAATGAAATACACATGATGACATGATATGAAATGCAGATGATGACATGGCAAAAGTACAACCATAAGCACATGACATGGCAAAGGCTGGCGAATAATGGCGGACACACAGCGCATCGAATCCGAGGCGTTACAGCACTCCTCCACTAACAAGAGATCTCGTCCGAGATCTTAGGTCCAATCTGAAGGGAAAAGGATGAGGAGAACCAAGAACTCAAGAAGAAGCAAAGAATCGAGAGCACTCGAGAATAAGAGAGGAGCAGCGAGAATGGCGAGAATCAAAAGCTCATGGAAACATGATTGACTCGAGAAACAACTCCGAGTTCGAGCGAGATAAGAAATGAATAAGATTGAAAGGATTTAGGCAGCACTCGGTGAACAAAGACATAATAGAACATGAATTTAAGAAGATGGAATGAAACTTGATGAAGATATGACACCAAAACCTCCGGAAAAAAATGAAAAGTTGAATGAAAAGAGCGGAGAAGAAAATGGCAACTTATGCCACGAATGAAATTGAAAGCAACCTTAGAAGAAGGATTGAGCGGAGTTATCGAGAAAATCAACCACGAAAGAACAAACATGTTGTGGACTTATGGAAAACATCTAAAATTAATGAGGTGATAACCGACAACAAGCGGAAATGATTGGATAGCTGAGAAGAGCGAAGAAATGCAAAACTCCACTTCAAAAGAAATCTGAAGAATTAATTGCACCTCGAGATGCAAGAAGAAAAGATACTTAAATTCCTCCAACAAGAATCTTGATGCACTCTGAAGAATGAATTAAATCATGAAGAACCACCATGAAGAACTCCGGTAAAAAAAAGATGATGAGATAGAAATGAATGTTAGAATAAGATGAGCCTTGCGATGATTTAGATGGAGGATTCCGACCGAAATGGCGAGAAATTTGAACTCGAAAAGAAAAGATGAAAAGACTTGGAACTAAATTTATTCCTCAAGAACAAACTCGAGGAAAAAGATTAATCACTTTGATGAAATAAGAATAAGATTTATTGTATGCTTATCCTTCTTCAAATTAAATTGATGACAAGCAATGGATTTTTGCATACTACTTATTCTTCTTGAAAAAGAATTGAGAAGTGACATATATGAAACTTGAGAAGGTCTTCATGACCCACGGTAGGATTGAAAGAGCGAATGAAATTGATATGATAAGTCGGGAAAAGGAATCTTCAGCGAACCACCGTAAGAATTGAAATGACTGATGAAAAAGAAATAATCATCGGGAAGAATTAGAAACACACGGAGATACTTGAGGAATTAAAATGCAAGAGAACAAAGAGATCATGAACTGATAGAAGAATACTTGAGCGAAGCACCGGAAGAATATTGAGACGAGCGAAGCTGAAAACTTGGAGCGAAGAAATATTCCGAAAAGAAAGCCTCGGATGAAAAGAAATAGAAATCAACTGAAATACTCGGATGGATGAAAAGAATTTACATATTTGGAAACAATTAGATAGGATAACATCGAGCTAGGGCCATGAATCTCGGAGAGCGGACAAGATTTAAGAAACTCTACTTGGTCTTCAAGTGAAGGCGAAACACCACCAAAATTGTTGAGATACTCCGGTAGAATGAAAAAGCGAAGAGGTTGAGCCAACAATGAAAAGAATTTGAAAGAGATCTTGGGAAGGCGTCTGACTGATGAAATTCATTCTTCGTCAAACTTCAAAAGAACTTGAGAATAACTCGGAATAATTAGAAGAGTCGAGGTAAGATCTGGGAAAAGACACGTGTGGTTAGGGCCCATTAAAATAAAACACCGTTGGAAAGGATTGTTGAACAGCTAGATGATGCCGGAACAATTGAAATATATAAATGAGGTGACAACCTCGAATTAATTAGAACAGGCGAATCTCACGAGATGTCTTGAACTCAGGATGATTGAATGGCGAGAGCGAGCGAGCAAAGAACACTTCAAAGGAAAAGAATATGATTAACCGAAAAACTTGATTTGAGTGCAGGAAAAGAAAAGGATGAAGAATGCCGAGCAGGGGCGAGAATTCACCGGTTGAAATAATTGATGGAAGGCGAAGAGGCTCCACCACGAATGAAATTGATGGTGAAAGAGACTCAAACTCCGGGAAGAAAAAGGGTGGGAGGCGGGAAAACAAAGACAACTTGGAAGGGAAATTGACGAATAACTTCAAGAGAAAACACGGTTGAAATCATTGAGGAAAGAAAGCAAAGACTTATACGAGTAGGATGGATACTCAATTCACGGACTCCGGTTCGAGAGGAAGAAGGGAGGCGAATTGGGAAAAACAAGGACAACCGGACAAGGAAAAACAACGGCGTCGGAGGAAGGCGAGGATTGAACTTGGCAAAGATGAAGATGGTCGAGTCGACTTGAGGAGAAATGCACGGATGAAAGAGCTGAGGGCCAATGATGGGAAAACCAACTGCGTGATCCTAAAGAAAAATTTGAAGGGAAGAAGTAATTCAAAACACCTCGTCAAGATTCCTCACCGAGGCTGACGAAGGGGCTGAGAAGTAAAAAGAATTCCTACTCTCGATATAACTAAACTCCGAAAACAGTTTTCTTCTAGACTCGACAATGGCCAAACTACGATCAATCAAGGGGCTCCTAAAATTGATCGAGGCTACGATACCAACTTGTCACGCCCAATATCGACCCTATCCTAAAAGAACTCGATGGTCCCACCAAGGATAGAGCGCATCTTGAAGGCAGCTTTTGCAAGGTGGATATCATTACATCGACATTACATAATAGTGGGGATACATACATAAAGGCACGAATGCCACAAGAATACATCAACATCATATACAAGATCAACATCCGACTATGGATGAAACATAAACAGAAACTCAAACAATATCCACCCTGCTAGCCCAGGCTGCCGACCTGGAACCTAACCCCTGATCGAAGAAGCAGAAGAAGAACTCCAACACCAGCAAACATCGCTCTCACGTCAAGATCATTGCACAACCTATACCTGCAACTGTTGGTGTAGTAAACTGTGAGCCACGAGGACTCAGCAATCCCATTACCATGGGTATCAAGACTAGCAAAGCCAAATGGGAAAGGAAAGGGTAAAGTGGTGAGGTTGCAGCAGCGACTAAGCATGATATGGTGGCTAACATACATAAATGAGGCGAGAAGAGAAACAAAGGCAGTGCGTCAACTAGTAATGATCAAGAAGTGATCACGAACTCCTACTTCGTCATCGTAACCCGAAACCGTGTTCTCCTCTCGATCAACCCGAAAAGAGACACTCACGGTTCGCTTTACGGTTGGTGTATTTTAGAAGAGTTTGCTTCAAGTTTACTACAACGGATAATAACGAATTCCCATCGCCACATAACGCGGGCACGGCTCTCGAAAGTTTATACCTGCAGGGTGTCCCAACAACCCATGATAAGCTCTCGCGATCAGCGAAGGATATTCCTTCTCCCGGAAGACCGATCAGTCTGGAATCCCGGCTACAAGACATTCGACGACAATAAAATAAGACCAGCAAAGCCGCCGGATGTCTTGACAAATCCTGATAGGAGCTGCACATATCTCGGTCTCGGGCACACGGATGAGCAAGGCGGCGGGTTGGCATAAACCTGAGTTGCCCGAGGCGCCGGGCATCGCCTCGGTTTGGACCAGCACTCGAGAGGAGAAGGCGGCGGTGGGCTAAAATAAAGATGACCCTCGGGCTCCGAAGCCCAAGGGAAAAAGGGCATAGGTGAGAGCAAATGGTAAAACCAATGTTGGGCCTTCTGGAAAAGTCTTATTCAAAAGCGAACTGTCAAGGGGTCCCATAAATCACCCAACGCGTTAGGGGCTTAAAATCCGGAACATAATACCGATATAGCGGAAACTAGGGCGGCAAAGAGTGGAACAAAACACCAGGCATAAGGCCGAGCCTTCCACCCTTTACCAAGTATATAGATGCATTAATTAAATAAGATATATTATGATATCCCAACAAGTAAACATGTTCCAACAAGGAACAACATCTCCATGTTCAACAAGGAACAAACTTCATCTTCACCTGCAACTAACAGCGCTATAAGAGGGCTGGCGAAGCGGTAACTGCTTGTAAACAACGGTTT
>JAHIAM010014282.1:0-38307 GCA_021605205.1 Aegilops longissima
ATATAGGTAACCCGGTCCTTCTCCGTGGACCGGCTATTGAATAGATCATATTTAACCCGAGGTGTCTTCTTCACCCCTCTCACCACTTTCGCCGTTTACGACATGTACTCGGCAACCTTCAGCGGAAGCCCGCGTGGGTGTCGGCCACCTACCTAAACACTCAAGTCCCTAGTCGGGTTTATCGCCTATTGGGTTCCATCTGGGGAGTCGGCCGAGGTTTCCCCAGCCCCGAGCGATGTGTGGGGGTTCGAGATAAAGCAACTTTCGGTACCAGACCCGTGCCTACCGCAAAAACCCACCCCTAAGGTCAGCGTTGCGTCATTTGACATCTACAAACACGAAACTACTTGCCTCCGGACTAAGGGGTGGAAGAAGGAGAAAGTTAAATCCCAATGTGTGTATGCTTTTCATGGATCACAAACCAGATCTCAGTTCTTAAGTTGGCTTCAATGAAACAACCCACCATGTACTCCTACATGGCCTCTCATCGATACCTTTACCAAATCGTTTCAACACTTTCACTCTCGAACCAACACAACCTTTCCTCCAGTTCATCTCCCGATGAGCCGACACACAACTCTAAGCATAGCAAGCATAGCATGGTAGGAATCACAAACATGGCTCAATCAACTCCTACACATACTAGTGGGTTTCATCTGAATTCTTGTGGCAATGACAGTCATGCAAAGGGTGGGTTCAACTACCGCAGCACACAGCAGTTTGAATCGGTTGTCTTAATCGATAAAGCGAAGCGAGAACATGGGTTTTGTCAAATGATCAAGGGTTGCTTGGATGGGCTGGGTGAACGCCCGGATGGATAGTCGGGGTATCCCGGGGAGAACCTATCATGAAAGCACAAGAAAACACATGACAATATGCAACAATATGATGCATGCTATGACATGGCAATATGGATGTGTGTTGGTCTAATGCAAGTGAAAACGGGGATGAACTCATTTGAATCAAGGTTCAAATGATAGCTCATTGAGTTAGTCCTAATGGTGCAATTTCTTATTCTGGTTATTCAGCATAGTTAACTTGTTTTAACATGCATGAAACCTGTACCAATGGATAGAGTGGATTTTTGATAATTTTTCATATATAAATCTTTGCATTTGGAGTTATAGAATAAAAGTTATAAGCATTTGAAATTTGATTTATATTACGATTTATTATATCAAAATAAATCCAGAATTCATTTATTCGTCGGCATGGTCATGCGTCGGTCATGAGGTCGTCCAGGTCAAGCGGCAGTGGGACCCGCCGTCAGTAGTTTAACTAATTAATTTTAATTAGAACTAATCTAATTAGTTAACGAAGTCCACACATCATTGACTTCGAGATCAGCAGGCCACCGATCAATGGTGGTGTCAACTTCGTCTAGCGCCAGCGAGGCAGTGCAGCGGAGCAAAGTGCTTTGCGTTCCGGCACCAAGCGAGTATGGAAGGCATCTCATTAGGTGGAGATGAACAGCTCTTGGTGAGGTTAGTTAGGTGGTGGCGGAGTTGGCGGGCCAGTTTGGTGGCGGCAGGCTCGGGTGACCTCGGGTTTGTTGCTAGTGGGCAAAGTGAGCGCGTGGAGTCGAGTTAGACCGCGCTTTCGGTGAGTCGATGAACTGCGATGGTGGCCGTTGGGTGGGAGCCTCGTCGGCGACTCCTTGTGATGCGTTGGCGAGCTCGTGTGCTCGTTGTGGTGCGAGAGAGTGGAGAGAGGATGGGGAGTAGCGGGCTCGGGGATCTCGTGAGCGAACGGCGTGGTGGGGGCGATCGATGCGGCGTGAAGGGATCAGTCAGTGGATTCGGTGCTTAAGCTGGCCGGGACTCAATTGGCGCTAGGGGGGGTGGAGTCTTGGTGGCTCTGGACATAATGGAGGAGGCATGGGCCCAGGGAGGCTTGGCGCTGGCAGTGGCCAGGTTGGGGAGCAGAGGAGATGGGGCGGGGGCCGTGTGTCCGGGGTGGGGCCGTCCGAGGTGAGGAGGCCAGCTCGTCGCCGTCGGACACTGCTGGCCAGGCCAAGCTCATTGGGCTGGACGTGGGCCGGCAGCGTCAGTGGTTTACCTTTTTATCTTTTCTAATATTCTGTGGGGGTTTTAAAATACCAAAACTGTTTTAAAATCACCAAAATGCTCCTGGTCCCTGTTGAAATATTCCCAACATGAAACATTTTGGTTTGGCAATTTTGAACATATAAAATATTTTATATAATTAAAATGCTCAAGTTCAAAACTTGTGGATTAATCCTAGAACTTTGGATGACCTAGAAAATGATACACCTCCTTTGACATAGGTTGAACCAAAACAAAGAGGATGAGCATTTGAAGGGCATTTCGGATTCATTGAAATAATTTTAGTAAACCCTAGTTGAATTAAGGGGTGTTAGGGGTTTCCTGCCTTCCCCATTCAAATTCAAATGAAATTTAAACATGATGCACTAATGCATGGTCTAAGCGGGATGTGACAAGGTCATCGCCATAAACCAACATCCAAAGGTTTACTAGTGTCTGTTCTATTCACATCATCATGATTAAGACTCAATGAGTTACGAGTTTGATCATGTTTTGCTTGTTGTGGAGAGTTTTAGTCAGCAGGTCAGAACCTTTCCAGATCCGTGTGTGCTTACAAATTTCTAGGTCATATTATGACGCTGCTTCACTCCACTTGGAGCTATTCAAATAGTTTGCTCCATCTCGTATCCGGTTTGCTACTCGAGTCACTTTCGGATAGGTGTTAAAGCTGCACCAACGTAACCCTTCGCCAGCTCTTTATCACCTCATAATCGAGAAACATGTCATATTTACTCAGGACAATTTTTGACCGCTATCAATGATCCATTCTGGATCATTCTTGTGCTAGTGACTCATGGCAAGGCACACTTCGAGTCTGATACCTGACATTATCATCTTTATGAAACCTATGTCTAAGGCATAGGGGCGACCATAAATCCTCTCTCTCATTACTTGTGAGTGGGAGCTTTAAGTCTTAACTTCATACCTTACATCTCGGGCAAGGACTCCTTCTTTGGTGATCCATCTGAACTTCAAGATCATGTCAAAGTATATGCTCATAAACTTTATAAACCCAAAATCTTTGATCATCTTATCAAAGTATATTCCAACTCGAGATGCTTACTCCGGTCCATGGAAGGATCAGGAGCTAGCATACCTTTCAGCATCCTAGGATCGACAAAACCTTTGATTGTATCTCATACAACCTTTCCTTCTGAGCTGGTAAAGAAACTCACTTTGACATCCATCGCTAGATTTCATAAATACACTCATGCTAACATGATTCCGGCGGACTTAAGCGCTATACGGATGAAAAATCTCATAGTCAACTTGTGAAAAACTCTTTGCCACAAGTGAGCTTCATAAACGGTGACATTACGTCACGTCAGTCTTCTTCTTAAAATCCATTCATCTCAATAGCTTGCCAATCAGGCAAGTCCACCAAATCCATGCTTTGTTACGTGGATCCTATCTAGGATTCATGGCCTCCTAACCATTTGGCGAAATATGGGCCGTCTCTTCTCCATAGCTAAGTGGGTTCATTGTTGTCTAGCAACATGACCTTCAAAACAGGATTCTTGTACCACTCTCGGCGATGCGCATCCTTGTCACCCCTCAGTGGTAGTGACTTGATCCAGAGTTTCATGATCACTATCATAGCTTCTACTTCAATTGGTGTAGGTGCCACGAACAACTACGCTTACTGCTACACTAGTTGTAGTGAAGGTTCAATAACCATATAGGTCTCACCATCCTCCCACTCAACTTTTCAATACAAACTTTTCCTCGAAAGGACTGATTCAGAAACAATCCCTATTGCTTTGGATCTGAATTAGGAGGTATACCCAACTGTTTTGGGTGTCCTATGAAGATGCATTTTATCCGCTTTGGGTTGAGCTTATCAACTGAAACTTTTCACATAAGCGTGCAACCCCAAACTTTAAGCGACAACAGGTTTCTCCAAACCATAGTTCAAAAGGGTCATCTCAAATTACGTGGTGCCCTATTAAAGTGAGTGCGGTTATGCGTAATGCCTAACCGGCACAAGTGGTAATTCGATAAGAACATCATAGTACCATATCTAATAGGTTACATGATGATGAACACACCATCACACTATGGTGTTCGGTGATAATTGTGAAACAATTTCGGTATGTCTTAATAAGCGTGCCAAAGCTGTTAACTCAGATACTCATCTCTATGATCATATCATAGACATTTTACCCTCTTGTCACGATGATCTTTAACTTCACTGAAATTACTTGAAACATTCAATAATTCAGACTTGTGTTTCATCAAGTAAATATACTCAGTATCTACTCAAATCATACATGAAGTAAGAACATAGCGATATCCTTTGCGTGCCTCGGCATTCATTGGATGCACACATCAAAATATTACTTCCAACAAGTTGCTTTCTTGTTCCATTTCCTTTGAAAAGCGAGGCTTTAGGTCATCTCCCATGTGGTATGATTTGCATGTCTCAAGTGATTCAAAATCAAGTGAGTCAAGCGGTCCATTTGCATGGGTTTCTTCATGCATATACACCAATAGACATGGTTACATGTCTCAAACTTTCAAAAATGAGTGAGTCAAAGATCCATCAACATGGAGCTTCTTCATGCGTTCTACCAATATGACTCAAATGGCGATTACCACAAGCAGATGGTACTATCATTACTATCTTATATCTTTTGGCATGAAAATGTGTATCTTTCGATCGAGATTCAATAAACCATTCCTTTAGGTGCAAGACCATTGAAGGTATTATTCAAATAAATAGAGTAACCATTATTCTCCTTAAATGAATAACCGTATTACGATAGACATAATCAATCATGTCTATGCTCAGCATAATCACCAAATGACAATTATTAGGTTTAATACTAATCTTCATGGTAGAGGGAGTGTGCGATGTTTGATCAAATCAAACTTGGAAACACTTCAACACATATCGTCGACTCACCTTTAGCTAGTCTCCGTTTATTCCGTAGCTCTTTTTTTGAGTTACTAACACTTAGCAGCGACGGTATCTTAATACCTGGTGCTACTGGAGTACTAGTAAAGTACACTAACATAATGTATATCAATATACTTCTATCGACCTTGCGACCTTCTCATCTACCAAGTATCTAGGGTAATTCTGCTCGATTAGTTGTTCCCTTATTACGAAGCACTTAGTCTCGGGTTTGGGTTCAACATTGGGTTTCTTCACTAGAGCAACAGCTGATTTGCCGTTTCATGAAGTATCCCTTCTTGCCCTTGCCCTTTTGAAACTAGTGGTTTCACCAACCATCAACAATTGATGCTCCTTCTTGATTTCTACTTTCGCGGTGTCAAACATCGTGAATCAAGGATCATCATATCTATCGATATATGTTATAGTTCATCACGAAGCTCTAGCAGCTTGGTGGCAATGACTTTGGAGAAACATCACTATCTCATCTGGAAGATCAACTCCCTCGATTCAAGTGATTGTTGCACTCGGACAATGCGAGCACAAGCTCATGATTGAGCTTTTCTCCCTTAGTTTGCAGGCTAAGAAAATCGTCGAGGAGGTTTATACCTTTTGGCGTGGGCACAAGCTGAAATCCCAATTTCAGCCCTCGAAACATCTTATATGTTTCAAGAGCGTCTTTAGTGCCTCTACTCTAAACCATTTAAGCGAACTATCACGTAGTTATCAAAGCGTGTATGCCGATGTTACAACATCCATAGGCGGCGTTTGGGTTCAACTTACCTTTGGCGGTGCATTAAGGACATAAGCTTTCTCTGCATAATGCTCTGTCAACTTTCAACTATATTTTCTCTAGGAACATATCTAGCAGTGGAACTAAGCGAGCTTATGATATAATTGCAAAGATCTTTTGACTATGTTCAGGATAATTAAGTTCATCTCATGAACTCCCTCGAATAGACACCCCCCTAGTCATCTAAGTGATTACATGATCCGAGTCAACTAGGCCGTGTCCGATCATCCGTGAGACGGACTAGTCATCATCGGTGAACATCTTCATGTTGATCGTATCTACTATCGACTCATGCTCGACCTTTCGGTCTCTTGTGTTCCGAGGCCATTATGCGTACATGCTAGGCTCGTCAAGTCAACCCTAAGTGTTTGGCGTGTGTAAATCTGGCTTACACCGTTGTATGTGAGCGTAGAATCTATCACACCCGATCATCACGTGGTGCTTGAAGCAACGAACTTTATAGCGGTGCAAAGTTGGAAACACTTTCTTGAAATTTTAATGAGGATCATCTTATTTACTACCGTCGTTCTAAGAAAATAAGATGTATAATCATGATAAACATCACATGCAATCAAATAGTGACATGATATGGCCAATATCATATTGCTCCTTTGATCTCCATCTTGAGGCTCCATGATCATCATCGTCACCGGCATGACACCATGATCTCCATCATAGTGTCTCCATGAAGTTGTCTCGCCAACTTATTACTTCTACTACTATGGCTACCGGTTAGCAATAAAGTAAAATAATTACATGGCATTGTTCAATGACCACGAGTCATACAATAAATAAAGACAAGCTGCTATGGCTCCTGCCGGTTGTCATACTCATCGACATACAAGTCGTGAATCCTATTACAAGAACATGATCAATCTCATACATCACATATCATTACGTCACATTCTTCTTGGCCATATCATCACATACCATGCAAAAACAAGTTAGGCGTCCTCTAATTGTTGTTTGCATGTTTCTGATGGCTGCTATGGGTTTCTAGCAGAACTTTTCTTACCTCGCATAAACCACAGCGTGATATGCCAATTGCTATTTACCCTTCATAAGGACCCTTTTCATCGAATCCGTTCCGACTAAAGTGGGAGGGCGGCACCCGCTAGCCACCTTATGCACCAAGTGCATGTCGATCAGTGGAACACATCTCCGCGTAAGTGTGCGTGTAAGGTCGGTCGGGCCGCTTCATCCCTACCCGTCGAAACAAGATTGGACTAGTAACGGTAAGCATATTGAACAAAATCACGCCCACAACTACTTTGTGTTCTATTACAAAAGTCTACGCAATAGACCTAGCTCATGATGCCCTGTTGGGGAGCGTGGCAGAAATTCAAAATTTTCCTCGTGTCACCAAGATCTATCTATGGAGAAACCAGCAGCGAGGAAGGAGAGTGCATCTACATACCCTTGTAGATCGCTAAGTAAGCGTTCAAGAGAGCGGGGTTGATGGAGTCGTGCTCGTCGTGATCAAATCACCGATGATCCTAGCACGAGCAGACGGCACCTCCGCGTTCAACACCACGTACAGCCGGGGCGTCTCCTCCTTCTTGATCCAGCAAGGAGAGGAGAAGTTGAGGAAAACTCCGGCAACCTGACGGTGGTGGTGGTGATGGAGCTCGTGGTTCTCCGTGAGCCGTTAAGCACTACGGAGGAGGAGGAAGTGTTGGAGGAGGAGGGCTGCGCCGAGAAGGTTTACTGCCCCTCTCTCCCTCACTATATAGGGGAGTAAGGGGGGTGGAGGCGCCCTAGGGTTCCCTAGGGGGAGGCGGCGGAAACCCTAGATGGGTTTGGCGCCCCACCCCTAGGAAACTTGCCCCAAGCCGGGAAGGGGCTGCCCTAGAGCGCCCCCCTCCTCACAGTCACGTGAGAGGGCTGGGAGGGGCGCACCACCCATTGAGTGGGCTGGTTTCCCCTTTGGATGAGGCCCTCCAACACTAGGGGCTCCCGACACCTTTCGGTCATCTTGTCCATAACACTACCCCAGAACTGGGACTCCAATACCCGTCGTCAATATATAGATCTTCACATGGACCATTAGAACTCCTCGTGATATGGGATCACATGGGACTCAGAACAACCGGTAACCATACTATTTCCCATAACAACTCTAGCGTCACGAACCTTAGTGTGTAGACCCTACGGGTTCGGGAACCATCTGAATGACCGAGATGTTCTCGGTCAATAACCAACAATGGGATCTGATTATGTTGGCAACCACATGTTCCACGATGATCTCGGATGAACCACGATGTCGAGGATTCAATCAATCCATTCAATTCCCTTTGTCTAGCGGTATTGTACTTGCAGAGATTCGATCGTCGGTATCGATACCTTGTTCAATCTCGTTACGGCAAGTCTCTTTACTCGTTCGTAACACATCATCCGTGATCAACCCCTTGGTCACATTGTGCGTATGATGATGTCCCTGCGAGTGGGCCGGAGATACCTCTCCGTCAACGGGTGACAAATCGATCTCGATTAGTGCCAACCCAACAGATACTTTGGAGATACTTGTAATGAACCTTTGCCACCCAGTTACATTGTGGCGTTTGGTACACCAAAGCATTCCTCGGTATCAGAGTTACTCTCATGGATACAGGAAATGATACTTGACATTAGAAGAGCTATAGCATCGAACTACGATCTTTGTGCTGAAGCTTAGGATTGGGTCTTGTCCATCACATCATTCTCCTAATGATGTGATCCCGTTATCAATGACATCCAATGTCTATGGTCGGAAACCGTAACCATCTATTGATTAACGAGCTAGTCAACTAGAGGCTTACTAGGGACATGGTGTTGTCTATGTACCCACACATGTCTGAGTTTCCTTTCAATAAAATTATAGCATGGATAATAAGCGATTATCATGAAAAAATACTAATAACTAATTTATTATTGCCTCTAGGGCATATTTCCAACATCAATCTCCTCTTGAATCCTATCCTTTCCTTTTGCTTGTGGTCTTGTGGAGGAAGATCATCTTGAGCTTGTGTCCCTTGAAGGAAGTAGGATCGTACTTCTCTTGTTGAGGAACAAACTTAAGTCTTGGGGTATTGATCTTCTTCCCACTCAACTCCATTGGCATTGACCTTTAGTTCAAAACCAAAACCTTGGTTCTTCGGGTGCCTTCCTTGCTTGCTACAATTTCCTCAAATTGCCTCTGGCAAGGCTCTTGTAAACACCTTTCTCAATGATTCCCTTCAATAAGCTATTTTCTTGCTCAAGTGTAACTTTAGAGAATCATTAGTGGAATCAAGAGAACTAATAAAACAACATCATTGGGTTTAGCATGATTATTGTTACTACTAGAGGAAGAATCCTTCTTGTTCTTGTTTGTGATGCTGGGTAATTGATTCTGATAACCCCCTCGTAATGATGCCACGTCGTGATTCTTTGTTGACAAATCTCGCGTTAGTTCAAAGCGATTGGAATTCAAATTTGAATTAGGGAACAACAAAAGTTTTTAAAATATTAAACTAAAATGTTGAAGTGTGCAAATAAATGCTTAGAAGTATTTATGGTGAGAACCATGCTTTTATAAAAACCTAAATACATAAATGAATTAAAATAGAAAAGACAAATAAATAAAGAAAGGAAAATACAAAGCAGAAAACAAAAGATAAAGAAAGAGAACCCCCTGGCGGGTGGGCGGGCATTTAACCGACCAGCCCTCCATTTCTTGGCCAGCCTCCCTTAACCACCCTCTGCCAGAACCTAACCCTATCCACCCCACTGCGCCCGACCCCCTCTCTCTTGGTGGCTCCTCTCCCCTCTCCCGATCCGATCGGGGAGGGATCCAGCTCCTGGCGCCAGGCCCGCTGCCCACCGCGCCTTACCGCCGGCGCGCCCGCCACCGGTGCTGCCCGCGCCGCTTACCGTTGCCCGCCCGGCCGCCGTTGCTCGTCGCCTCCAGGACCCGTCGCTGGTGCCGTCTGGACGCCCGTCGCCCGCTCGCGGAACCACGCCGCCACGACTCCATCGCGCCCGTCATCCCGACTCCTCCTCGACCCCCCCACTTGCCGAGACCTCCCCACTTGGTGAGCACACCTCCTCCTTCTTCCCCTTTGCCTCCGCCCTCGCGTTGCTTCGCCACAGCCACCTTGGCTCCCCGCGTGCGCTCGTGTTAGCCCGGTGCCAGTCGCCCGTGCCCTGCGGTACGTGCATCCCATCTGCCCGCTTCGCCCGGCGCATCGCTTCGCCCGCGTCCTTGCCCGACCTCGGCGCGTGCCGCATCCACTCACCGCGGCCGCCCCTAGCTCTTAGCCGTGCCTCGCCCTTCATCTGCTACATGCTCCTTGTTCGCCGTCCATTGCCCGTGCCTCTCGTTGCCGTTGCCCTTTGGCGCCCTACGCCCATGGCCCGGTGTAGCGTGACTCCCCCTCCGGCCCAGCAGGCGCCCCAGCGGCCTCGTGCGGCCAGCGCTCATCTCGCGTCGCCGTGCCCGCCACCCTTGGCGAGTTAGCGTCTCGCGCCCCTTCGGGCTGGGCATTGGCGCTCGCTAACTTGGCGTTAAGGCCTCCCAGGGGCCTATGACAAGGGCCCCCCGCGCTACGTTTTATAAAAAAAAACAAAGATTAAAAATTAAATATAAAAAACTAGTTAATTAATTCAATTAATTCTGTTTAGATTAACCTAATCATTAGGTAAACTAATTAACTCTTTTAATTAACTGCTAATTAAACAGCCTATGACATCACAGACCCGCGTATCGGTTTGACCAGTCAGCATACTGTTGGCTGCGTCATGTTGGCGTCGGCATACACTATTTTGATAATGTTATAATTAAATAATTAAATAAATTCTAAAATGATTAAATCTCTTAAAATTAATACAAAATAAACCGTAACTTTCGGATGAAAATACTTTCTACATGAAGTTGCTCGGAAACGGCGATCACGAATCGGATCGTAGCCCGTTCATCATACACATCTCTAGCATAGCAAACCGCGCTTTCCCCTCCGGTTCATACATTGAAAATCACGAAACAGGGAATACTTTCGGATGTTTCCCCCATCGCGGTATTACCTATCGTTGTGTTAGATCACCCCTAACAGCGTGTGCCATGTTATGCTTTGGGTTGCTTTGATTGCTCTATTATTTATTTGTGTTTCCCCTCCGTTACTTCTTTACGGTGAACATCGAGACGCTGATACACGCGTGATCGACTACATCGGCGACCCTCCTTCTTGCCGAGAACTGCCGGTAGCCCCGATCACGGATATTGCCTATTCTTCTCTATCTTGCTTGAATTAGAGTAGTGTAGCATATTCTTGCTTCGGTTAATCCTGTTACATAGCATCATTGTCATTGTTGCTATAGTTGTTACCCCTGTTACATCCTCTCTTAGAATAGGATGCTAGTGTTCCATCGGTGGCCCTACACTCTTGTCCGTCTGCCATGCTGCTATACTATCGGGCCGTCGATCAGGGAGGTGATCACGGTATATACTATTTACTTTATATACATGACACATGTGGTGACTAAAAGTCGTCGATAGATTGAGTACCATAAGTGATTACGATGAGGGGCTGAAAGGGCAGTGGCTCCATCCGGGTAGAGGTGGGCCTCGGTTCTGACGGCTCCCGACTATTACTGTAGTGGAGGCGGCAGGGGGTTGAGACCCACCTAGGAGAGAGGTGGGCACAGGCCTGATCGGTGTCATGGATACCAAAAATAACACAGCAACGAGTTCTTGGTATTTGATCTGAGTGCAGCCCATTTGGTCTATCTTTAACCAACTCGTGGGAACAGTTATGGGCACTCGGCGTGGTTAGTATCGGCGAAGCTCTTTTGGCGTCGGCCCGGCTGGCCTGTGCGGATTGGACTTGAGCACTTGGCGAGGCGAGTGCACTGGGCGCCCTCGCAACATGCAGTGTGCAATGGGCGATGGGCAGAGACCCTGTGTAGGATTTAGACCGGCATGTTGACCTCTCTGTGAGGCTAGGTGGGGCTGCGGCGTGTTGATCTTCATGGCGGCCGGGCATGACCGAAAAGTGTGTCCGGCCAAATGGGATCAAGCGTGTTGGGTTATGTGGTGCATCCTGAGAAGTTTATCTATTCGAATAGTCATGATCTTGATGGCGGATGACTTGGGTTGTACCTTGACCTTATGACAACTAGAACCGGATACTTAATAAATACACCCTTCAAGTGCGAGATACAACCCGGTGGTGCGCTCTCTGGAGACTCACGGGGAGAGGATCGCCGGGTAGGAGTATGCTATACGATGCTACTTGGATGACTTCAATCTCTCTCTTCTACATCTTTGCAAGGCGGAGGAGGCGGAAGCATAGTCTTTGATAGAACTAGCTATCCTCTTATACGGCATTACTTGATTCGGTCCACCGATGGCCCTTTACATATACCCATGCATATGTAGTGTAGCTCCTTGCTTGCAGTACTTTTGATGAGTACTCACGGTTGCTTTTCTCCTCTTTTACCCTTCCTTTCTACGGTTGTAGCAACCAGATGTTGGAACCGGGGCAGGCGCCCATAGTCGGCAGCTGACCTACTACACGGAGGTGCCTATTACCTACGTGCAGCCCGGCGGCGACCGGGAAGTAGTTTAGGAGGATCGAGGCGGGAGGCATGCGCCTCTTTCGATCTGTATCGGTTTGTGCTAGCGTCTTAGCATAAACTTGTTTAACTTATTTTACTCAGATATTGTTGCTTCCGCTGACTTCGTCTGATCGAGCACTTGTATTCGAGCCCTCGAGGCCCTGGCTTGTATTATGATGCTTGTATGACATATTTTATTTTTAGAGTTGTGTTGTGATATCTTCCGTGAGTCCACGATCTTGATACGTACCGTTTGCATGTATGATTAGTGTATGATTGAATCGGGCGTCGAAGAGATTATTATCGAGCCATTGCTGTAGAATCCCTTTCCAACTCCTTGGCGAAGTCGAGTCTAGTCATTGAAAAACTTTTACTAACATGGTACATGCGACTTACATTGCATGCCATTAATTGGTAGTAGGATATTTTATTCCTCGACCTTTACTGGGACTACGAACTCTCCTCCATTCAGGTTAAATGATTTTGGTAAAATCTAACTTTAGGTTCTCAATACTTCCTCTGGAAGCCCCTTGAGGCGGATGATACTTTGCTACACGAAGATTACGAAGACACTCTCGATGCTTTCCAGACCCTTGTGCCCTTGTCCATTGTGATCCCTACGATAAATCTTTATGGATAACTACATACACTTGTCGTCCATAGTTTGACTTCCAATTGTTCTTGTTATTACAAGATACTGAAATGCCGGATATTCGAGAATACTTTGTGCCTCTTGCCTTGCGATTACTAGCCACATAAATACCCCTAGGATAATTCCTCACTTGCAGAGTATCCGCCCATCCCTACCCGTTCATGTGTTTCATAAGTCCTCAAAATACCATTAGATTTTACGAAAATCATCAGCAGCCCATTGCTCTTGATTTCCTTGCCTTCTGCATTATGGTTAATTCCATACTTCTAGTGTGGCCTTAAAGACCGGAGCTTGATTGCCTTCGGGGTTTCGAGTTTTGCCATGTGATTTGTTTTGTTTGTGCATTCATCATGTCATCTCTGCATTGCATCATCTCATCATGCCATCATTTCATTAATTTTAAAAACTCAACTAAATAAATTGTATGGATTTTTGATCCATTAAACCGAAGGATTCACATGGTGACTTCTCTTTATAACATATCCTCCCAATATTGGGGCTATATAAAAATATTCCATTGTTTTGGAATCACCATAACTCACTTGCAAAATAAATCCCATGCCTTTTACGCTCCGAGTTGACCTCAAAACCTTGCCAAGTTTATTTCATCATTTCACGAGTTCCACAAAAATCCTCGGGTCATTTTTGTTAAATTCTTCATATTTTTTGTGAGCGGAAAATGTCCTCGTTCCCAAATTCTTTCCCTATCCCTCTCTTTCTTTTTGTCTCTATTTTTCTTTTACGCTATTTATATAAGAGAGGAAGAGGGCTAGGCCCACCGGCCTGGCCATTTTCCTCCTCCGGGCCGGCCCTAGCCTCCAGGAGCCCAAGCCCGCCAACCCTTCCTAACCCTAGCCCGGCTCCATCGCAGCCATCTCCTCGTCCTCCCTCCGGTAGCACTTCTTTCGATCCCCATCTTCCCTCAGTCCCATCTCCCTTCTCCTCCTCTCGATCCCGCGCCTCCTCGCTTCAACCCTCTCGTCGCCCGGCCTCAGGAGAGGAGCTCAGGCACACCCCCGCCCGATCCCTCGTCACCTCCACGGCGCAGGCCCATCTCCCTCACCTCTTCCCCTCCTCGCCATGGCCCCTCCTTCCCTCCCTGCGTCCTTGTTCCCGGCCTCCTGCGCCAATCCGGCCGCCGTGCCCCTCGATCCCGTCGCTCCTCGCCGTCGCTCGGGCCCTTGTAGTCTCTGCGTCGCCGGAGCCCCTCGCCAATTCTCCATAAGCTGCCATGTCCGCATCACTTCTGCGCGCCCGCGCACGGTACCTCTCCGGCCGCCGCATCTTCAACTCCGGCCCCCACCGGGAGGCCCTTGACGCCATAACCGCCGCCCATGGAATCCCGGCGGGGACAGATGAGCCACATGTGGCGCCCAAGGCCGAACTTGTTGCCTTCAGGGTTTCGAGGTTTTGCCATGTGATTTGTTTTGTTTGTGCATTCTTCTTGTCATCTCTTGCATTGCATCATCTCATCATGTCATTAATTTTAAAACTCTTCTAAATAAATTGTATGGATTTTTGATCCATTTAAATCGAAATTCACATGGTGTTTCTCTTTATAACATATCCTCCTAATATGTGGAGCTATTATAATTTATTCCATTTATTTGGAATTGATCTTAACCACTTGCAAAATTCAATGCCCTTTCTACTTCAAGTTTGGTCTCACTTTTGCCATTTTTTATTCTATCATTTCCGGAGTTCACACAAAATCATTGGATCATTTTTGTTAAATTCCTCATATTTTTATGAGTCAGGAAAATTGCCCTCCTGCCCAAATTCTTCCTCTAACCTTCTCTTCTCTCTTTTCTTGCTCTTTCTTTCTACATTATTAGAGAAAAGAGTTTAAGAGGAGAGCCCAACCGACCTGGCCTTTCTCCTCCACCCAGGCCGCCCACCAAATCCCTTGAGGCCCAAGGCCAGGCGGAGCCGCCTCTAACCCCTAGCCGCCTACCTCCTCCTCCTTCGCTCCTCTCCAGGCGCCGCAAGCGCGCGCGATCTCTTTCCTCGTCGATCTCTCTCTCTCCCTCTTTCGCGACCGACCCCTCCTCCTCCTTCGCTCCTCCCTCCCTGCTCCACCTTCCCGCACCTCCTCCGCCCGCTCTGCGGCAGGAAGGCGCCCGCTGTCGACTCCTCATCTCCCCCTGCCTCGACCACTGCCCGCCTCTTGCCTGCGCCGCCCGTGACCCTCCCGTCCTCCGCCATCAAGCGGCCGCCGCCCCTCTGTGAGCGACCACGCCAGCCCTCCTTCCTCCATCGCTTGGTCCGCCCTCCATCTGATGCTCGCCCGGGGCCCCTCCTCGCCGCTCCATCGTGCTCCCGGGAGGTCAGCGCCATGGGCGACCTCGCGCCCCCCTTGAGTCACCGGGCCGAGGATCGTCGAGATCACCGTCCACTGCTGGGAACCTTGTTTCGGCTGTTTAGTCTCGGCGCCATCATGGAACCATGGCCATCACGAGACCCGGTTCCGTCAAAGCGTGCACGGAGATCCAAGTCAGGAAACTACCGATGGCCCTCCAAGTTCAACGCGTGGAACCGGGCCTTCGAATCCGTCAAGTTCGTCTCACGAGTGAACCACTACCGTCGACCCTCGAAGACTCCGTGGGCGGCAAGTCTCGTCGTGATCCCGAACATCTCACGGGAGATTGTGCAACTAAACGTGAGCGACGCCCGCCAAGTTAAGCATTACCTCTGGTCGTCTCACGGATCGTCAAGTACCACCACTACGACCCGGCTGACCACCCGAGCCGGCGACCAAGTACCCTACGAGCCGAATCGCAAGGGCCGGATCCAGCAAGTACCCGATATGAGTACCACTACCATCGAGCGTGAACAACGACTTCCTCTCGAGTGTACCCCTTCTTCCCTCGGTGATCGCCGAGCAGCTACTTCCTCTACTTCCCTCGGCGACCGTGAGCGACTCCTTCCCTCTGAGCTTCGACGTCCCGTTTGAGCGTTCGAAGGTATAACAAAAGGGCGACCGCCGTGATCGAATCATCATGCGATGCCCTCTTTTGCCATGCCAGTTCCGTGGGAACCCGGTATCCGGGATCACCCACCATCCTCGCGGCTAGCTCGCCCTTCTTTTCACGGTATCTCCATTGGCTCCGGAACCGATATGTTGCCGTGGCACCTTTCCACCACGGTGGCATAATGCTTCATAATGCTTTGTCAGCGTTTTCATAAAAAATTGCATAAACTTGCACCATCCGCATCATGATAACAACATTTAATTGTTTAATAATTGTTGTTTGCATTAATTTACTTAAATGCCATGCTAAAATGATTTATTTCATATCTAAATAACAAGTAGCTCCATTTAAATAATTTATATATGTAAATGGGGTGGAAAAATACCTAGTTTGACATGGTCCACTTTATGTTGCTGTTTAACAACTCTAAAATTGTGTTTAGGGCAGAACAGTACGAATCTAAAATATTGCTCATAGGTTTTCGGGAATTGTTGTTTCTTATTTCGGCCTCATTTAAACTTGCCTAAATAGTTAGTTTCATCATGCTCCACCTCTTGCCATGTTAACAACATTTAATATTGTTAGTACCTAACCGAGAGAGAACTAAATAAGTGTTGTGGTGTTAAGTCAATATACCTCGTTGCATATTGAGCTCCTAATTGTAGTTGTTTGTGCATATTGCCATGCCATGCATATTTAAACGGACATGCATCATACTTGATTGTGCATCATGCCATGTTTATGTGACTTTGTGTTTACTATATTGTTTGCTTCTTTAGGTTTGCTTCTCGTTAGCCGGGTTAGTTCGGAGTTGTGAGGATTCGATTCGACTTAAATCAGTTTGTCTTCTTCATGGATTCGTTCTTCTTCCTTGCGGGATTTCAGGCAAGATGACCATACCCTCGAAATCACTTCTATCTTTGCTTGCTAGTGGCTCGCTCTTTTTGCTATGCCTATGCCGATGCCTTTGCTATATCATGCCACCCACATTGCCATGTCAAACCTCTAACCATCTTTTCCTAGCAAACCGTTGTTTGGCTATGTTACCGCTCTCAGCCCCTCTTATAGCGTTGTTGGTTGCGGTGAAGTTGAAGTTTGTTCCTCGTTGGAACATGGAGATGTTGTTGGGTGTGGGAACATGTTTACTTGTTGGGATATCCCAATATATCTTATTTAATTAATGCATCTATATACTTGGTAAAGGGTGGAAGGCCGGCCTTATGCAGTGTTTTGTTCCACTCTTGCCGCCCTAGTTTTCCGTCATATCGGTGTTATGTTCCCGGATTTTTGCGTCCCTAACGGTCGGGTGATTATAGGACCCCCCTTGCGGTTCGCTTTGAGTAAGACTTTTCGTAGGCCCTTGTTGTGAAAGAGCAGGGGATGAACTCATTTGAGTCAAGTTCAAATGATAGCTCATTGAGTTAGTCCTAATGGTGCAATTTCCTATTCTGGTTATTCAGCATAGTTAACTTGTTTAACATGCATGAAACCTGTACCAATGGATAGAGTGGATTTTCTGATAATTTTTCATATATAAATCTTTGCATTTGGAGTTATAGAATAAAAGTTATAAGCATTTGAAATTTGATTTATATTACGATTTATTATATCAAAATAAATCCAGAATTCATTTATTCGTCGGCATGGTCATGCGTCGGTCATGAGGTCGTCCAGGTCAAGCGGCAGTGGGACCCGCCGTCAGTAGTTTAACTAATTAATTTTAATTAGAACTAATCTAATTAGTTAACGAAGTCCACACATCATTGACTTCGAGATCAGCAGGCCACCGATCAATGGTGGTGTCAACTTCGTCTAGCGCCAGCGAGGCAGTGCAGCGGAGCAAAGTGCTTTGCGTTCCGGCACCAAGCGAGTATGGAAGGCATCTCATTAGGTGGAGATGAACAGCTCTTGGTGAGGTTAGTTAGGTGGTGGCGGAGTTGGCGGGCCAGTTTGGTGGCGGCAGGCTCGGGTGACCTCGGGTTTGTTGCTAGTGGGCAAAGTGAGCGCGTGGAGTCGAGTTAGACCGCGCTTTCGGTGAGTCGATGAACTGCGATGGTGGCCGTTGGGTGGGAGCCTCGTCGGCGACTCCTTGTGATGCGTTGGCGAGCTCGTGTGCTCGTTGTGGTGCGAGAGAGTGGAGAGAGGATGGGGAGTAGCGGGCTCGGGGATCTCGTGAGCGAACGGCGTGGTGGGGGCGATCGATGCGGCGTGAAGGGATCAGTCAGTGGATTCGGTGCTTAAGCTGGCCGGGACTCAATTGGCGCTAGGGGGGGTGGAGTCTTGGTGGCTCTGGACATAATGGAGGAGGCATGGGCCCAGGGAGGCTTGGCGCTGGCAGTGGCCAGGTTGGGGAGCAGAGGAGATGGGGCGGGGGCCGTGTGTCCGGGGTGGGGCCGTCCGAGGTGAGGAGGCCAGCTCGTCGCCGTCGGACACTGCTGGCCAGGCCAAGCTCATTGGGCTGGACGTGGGCCGGCAGCGTCAGTGGTTTACCTTTTTATCTTTTCTAATATTCTGTGGGGGTTTTAAAATACCAAAACTGTTTTAAAATCACCAAAATGCTCCTGGTCCCTGTTGAAATATTCCCAACATGAAACATTTTGGTTTGGCAATTTTGAACATATAAAATATTTTATATAATTAAAATGCTCAAGTTCAAAACTTGTGGATTAATCCTAGAACTTTGGATGACCTAGAAAATGATACACCTCCTTTGACATAGGTTGAACCAAAACAAAGAGGATGAGCATTTGAAGGGCATTTCGGATTCATTGAAATAATTTTAGTAAACCCTAGTTGAATTAAGGGGTGTTAGGGGTTTCCTGCCTTCCCCATTCAAATTCAAATGAAATTTAAACATGATGCACTAATGCATGGTCTAAGCGGGATGTGACAAGGTCATCGCTTATCATGGGTGTTGGGACACCCTAGGTATAAACCCCGTGCGGTTATGTGGCAGATGGGAATTTGTTAATGTCGGTTGTAGAAAACCCGGTTGATCTTAAATAAAATACACCAACCGTTGGGTAACTGAGTGTTCTTTTGGGGTTGATCGAAAGGAGAACACGTTTGGGTTATGTTTGGCGTAAGTAGGAGTTCAGGATCACTTCTTGATCATAGTTGTTCGACCGTGCTTTTGCCTTCTCTTCTCGCTCTCTTTGCGTATGTTAGCCACCATATTGCTGGTCCGCTGCAGCTCCACCTCACTACCCTGTCCTACCTTTAAGCTTAAATAGTCTTGATCTGGGTGTGAGATTGCAGTCCCGTGACTCACGATACTTCAAAACCAGTTTGCAGGTGCGATGAAACCGTGGGTGATGCACAGCTCAAGGAGGAGCTTCGATGAAGATCTTGTTCTTTGTGTTGTTTCGTTTGGTGATCGAGTGGAGCCCAGTTGGGACGATCCGGGATCTGTGTAGCTTGTGGGGTAGTCTTCTTTTATTTTGGTTCCGTAGTCGGACCTTGATTGTATCTTTTGATGTGATGTTTTACTCATGTATTGTGTGAAGTGGCGTTGTAAGACTATGTATCTCTTTTCCTTATGTAATACATGGGTTGTGTGAAGATTACCTCACTTGCGACATTGCTTTCCATGCGGTTATGCCTCTAAGTCGTGCCTCGACACGTGGGAGATATAGCCGCTCGAGGCGTTCAAGTTGGTATCGAGCCTTCCCGACTTAAGGAGCCCCTACTTGATTGTTTCTTTGGCGTTGTTGAGTCTAGAATGGAAAATGTTTTGAGTCTTAGGATTATATATATCGGATAGGATTCTTTTACTCCTCGGTCCCTTCGTCGCTCTAGTGAGGTATCTGGCGTAGAGTTTTGACTTTTCTCCCTCAAATTTCACTAAATTTTTTAGGATCACGTGGGTATCTTGGAATCGTTCCGATGGTTTTGTGGCGAAACATTGTTCTTGGTGCCTCGACATTTAGGGGTTGTGGCGGTGTCCGGGAGTTGAGCTCCAGGTGTTGTCGTCACAATTTTATCGTTGCGTTGGAATACGAGTTTTGCCGACATCGAAATCTCTTTTGTGCAGTTGTTGGTGAGATAACCTGATAGCCCGATCTTGTGGGAGTGGAATTGCCATGACTTGTATAACGGATGTTTTTGAAGGTGAGGTACCGATTTCGAGGATTTCTTGGTTATGTGTTGACGGATGGATACAATGGATCTAGGTATTGTTAGTTTGGGTGATATATTTTGTGTCCCTGTCCCCAACACCGATTGCATAACCGAAAGTTTGGGAGTTTATAGGTGAATTCTAGTAGCTTACGGGATATTCTTTAACGGATGTATGATTTGAGATTGGGGTTCAAAGTTTAGTGGTCCGCCCATTCACGTCGATTTGATGGTCAGGGCGTCTTAAAGAATCCTTGGCTATGCTGATTCGGGGCGTCTTGTTTGTCATTCGTGACGTCCGCTATCGTCGTGTCGTGGGCCCCCACGAACACTTTGGCGAAATTCTATCATGTGTTGTTCGGCTCATTCTTGAAGCCAATCCTTTGTTTTTGTTTTGTTTTGTGGTATTCGAGTTGCTTGAAGTCAAGTGTTGATTCCATACCTTATTCTAAATGGTGTTCTCATATTTCTATGTGAATACTAATCCTTCTTGATCCTTGAGCTTGTCATGTTAATTCTTTTCCAACCGGCGTGTTTCTCTTCAAGTGGATCCGATCATTCCAACATTAGCAAGACCAATTCTAACCTTTTTCTCACGGTGTTCGTTTCATCCACCCAAGTTGTTTTGATTTCCGCCCCCACCCTTTTTCTTCAAGGACTCAGATTTCTTAATCAAGTATCCATTTTATTGAGTGAAGTTTCTTCATTCTTTTCCTTTAATGTTTATCCGGTGATTCTCATGAAGATGCTAAAGGAAGTTTCAACCTTATCATTGTTCCATTCTAATTTTCTTCTCGTGGACTTAAGTCAAACAATTGTTCAGGGTGGTTCTTAAGTGGGCCCTAACCCCAAGGTCTTTTCGGATCTTGACTCTTCTAATTTTCAAGAGCTATTCCCAAATTCTTTGCAAAGTTTGATGTAAGGATGAATTATCATCAGTCAATGTCTTTCTCCAAGATCTTTCTAATTATTTTCATTGTTGGTTCAAAATTTTCATTCGGAGTGTCTCAACAATTCATGGTGGTGTTTCTCTCGTCATTCTTGATGTGAAGACCGATGATGAGTTTCTCTTTAATCTTGCTCCATTCTCTTCAAGATCCATGGTTTATAGCTTGATGCCATCCTCTCATAATTATTTTTCGATTTGAGAATTCTTTTAAAACATTTCAGGTCTTTTCGGTTTTGATTCTTGGAGCCCATCATCTCAATTATTCATTCCCACCCCTTTCGGGCTCTTCGTTTCTCCAATCAAATTTCCTTGTATCAAAAATTCTTCAAATATCTTTATTCGTTTTAATTCTTCCGGTGAATTGTGCCTTTGCTCGTTCATTCTCAAATTATGGTGGTTTGTTCAAGAGTTTCTTCCTTTCAATAGACTCATTAGTTCTTTCCAATCCTACGGTGGTTCATTGAAGACCTTCCCAAGTTTGCCAATATCTATCTTAATCTTTTCTCGGGAATAAGTAGTATAAATCCGTTTTGCATCAATCTAAATTGGTGAAGGATCGCATAACATAATTCTTGTTCTTGTTTCATCCAAGGTTAACTCCTTCTTTGGAGTTTGTTCATGATGAATAAATTCTTGATTTCAATTGTTCATCTTTCTTTGGAGTTCAAGTTTTCTCGGTTATATCATTTTATAGCTTCATCTTATCCTTTGCAAGGTTTCACCTTGTATTTTTTCTTTCTTTTGTCATCCTTTTGTTTACGGGTTCTTCATGGAGGTTCTACATGGTGGTTTCAAGTTTTTCATTCTTCATTTGTTCATCAAGATTTCTATCAAGTTATGATCCGTAAGCTATACTCAAAAATTAAACGGGTGCCCAACACTTGTTTTGTTTGAGAAGCTCAAGTATTCTTCATCTTGCATTTCAAAGTGCAATTCTTTCTACCTTATCTCTTGAGATGGTGTTATGTCATTTCGACAATTTGAGTTGTGTTTCATGTTTCACGTTGTCAAGAATGAGGTATTTTAAATCCATCAATCTCTTCATTGGACTTATCTTGGGCTATATTTCACCTAAAGCTTTCCCTAAGGTTGTTGCTAATTATGGTGTTTATTAATGACCCAAGTTTTCTTTGTCCTCGGTGAAATAAGTTTCTCGTCTCCTTGTTGATATCAATCCAATCATTTGTTTCCGTTGGTGGGAAGCTCACCTCATAATTTTGAGATGGTTTCCATAAGCCCCTACAAGCTTAATCATTTAGTTGTTGGTTTTCCAACAACTCCGTTCAATTCTTCTTTGCAAGGTGCTTTTCCAAGTTCATTTGTTGCATAAGTTGGCATTTTCTTCTCCATTCCTTTATTCAATGACCTATCTTCAATTTTTCTTCGGAGGCATTGTGATGTTGCTATTTTCACCCATCATCTCGTTTTGCCAAGATCAAGTTCTTTTCGGCTTATCCATTTAACGGGTATGTTTTCATTAGTTCTCTCATCTTATCAAGTTTTGCCTTCCTCAACGGAGGCTGTCTGAAATCTTTCTTACCCCTTGTGCTTTTTCAATAGTTCGGAGGCAGTATGTTGTTGATTTCATCAAGTATCATCCCATCTTCTCAAGTTCTTGTTCAATTCCTTCCATGCTCAATCGTTTTGCCAAAATTTATCATTCTTGTTCATTAGTGTCTCGTTTCAACGGAGTGGTTTGAATTCTATCTTGTCCATTAAACTCTTGATTCATGCCTTTTTTCCAAGTTATCGTAATGTTCCTTGTTCCTTTTTTCTAAGGTTGTTTTCAACCTTGGTCATCTTCCTTCTGTCCTTTCTTTCATTTGGCTCAACCCCTCAAGGTTCATGGCTTCTTTGTTTGTCAAAGAAGGAACAGTTTACCTCTTCTCTTCCTCTTCCTTTTCCCTCGGTGCCATCCTAGATCTCGGGGCGAGATCCTCTTAGTTTGGTGTTGGGCCCAAGACCGGAACTTGGTTGCCTTCAGGGGTTTCAAGTTTTGCCATGTGATTTGTTTTGTTTGTGCATTCTTCTTGTCATCTCTTGCATTGCATCATCTCATCATGTCATTAATTTTAAAACTCTTCTAAATAAATTGTATGGATTTTTGATCCATTTAAATGAGGAATTCACATGGTGTTTTTCTTTATAACATATCCTCCTAAATGTATGGAGCTATTATAATTTATTCCATTTATTTGGAATTGATCTTAACCCCTTGCAAAATTCAATGCCCTTTCTACTTCAAGTTTGGTCTCCACCTTTTGCCATTTTTATTCTATCATTTTCGGGTTCCACCAAAATCATTGGATCATTTTTGTTAAATTCCTCATATTTTTTGAGTCAGGAAAGGTTGCCCAAATTTTCTTTCCTTCTTCTTTCTTGCTCTTTCTTTTCTCATTATTTAGAAAAAAAGAGTTTAAAGAGGGAGAAAACCGCCTGGCCTTTCTCCTCCACCCAGGCCGGCCCCAAATCCCTTGAGGCCCAAGGCAGGAGAACGCCTCTAACCCAACCCAGCACCTCCTCCTCCTTGGCTCCTCTCCAGCGCCCGGAAGCGCCCAATTTTCCCATTTCTCCCTCCTTTCCCCACCCCCCTCCTTGCCCGCCCCCCCCCCGCCCCTCCTGCCCCCTGGCGGAAGGGCAAGCGCCCCCAGCTCCTCGAACCCACCCCTTGCCCGCCCGTTCCCTCCGCCCTCCGCGCCCCGCCATCAAGGCCCCGGGGCCCTTCCCAACCCAGCCAGCCCTCCCCTCCCCTCCTTGGTCCGCCCCCCCCCCTCCCTCCCCGCTCCATCGTGCTCCGGTCAGGGCCGCCATGGGAGCCCAGCCCCTCCTTGATCACCGGGCGAGGATGTCGGAATCCGTCCTGTGCGGGAACCGGCCTTGTTTGTCTCTGGCGCCATCATAGAACCATGGCCATCACCGAACCAGTTCCGTCAAAGCGTGCACCAGGAGATCCTCGGAAACTACCGATGGCCCTCAAGTTCCGGGAACCCGGGCTCGAATCCGTCAAGTTCGTCTCGACCGTGAACCCCTAAATCGACCCTCGAAGACTCCGTGGGCCGGCAAGTCCCGTCGTGATCCGAACATTCTGGAGATTTGCAACTAAACGTGAAACGACTACCCCGCCAAGTTCGAGTACCTCACCGTCGTCTCACCGGATCGTCAAGTACCCTCGACCCGGCGACCACGAACCCGGAAGCGACAAGTACCCTTGGAGCCGGATCGCCAGGGCCGGATCCGGCAAGTTCCCGTGGGGATGTACCCTACCATCGAGCGTGAACCGCCCCGGCACCTTCCTTCCCTCGGTGATCCGGAAGCGACCTTCCTCTACTTTCCGACCCGTGACGACTCCTTCCCTCTGAAACTTCGAGGCCGTCCGTTTGAGCGTTCGAAGGTATAACCCGAGGGCCGCCGTGATCGAATCATCCTTGGATGCCCTTTGCCATGCCAGTTCCGTGGAACCCGGTATCAGGATCACCCACCATCCTCATGACTGGCTCACCCCCTTCTTTTACGGTATCTCCATTGGCTCGGAACCGATATGTTGCCGTGGCACCTTTTCTTCCTCGGTGGCATAATGCTTCATAATGCTTTTGTCCGTTTTCATAAAAATTGCATAAACTTGCCATGCCATCCCATCATGATAACAACATTTAATTGTTTAATAATTGTTGTTTGCATTAATTTTAAATGCCATGCTAAAATGATTTATTTCATATCTAAATAACCGTAGCTCATTTTAAATAATTTATATATGTAAATGGGGTGGAAAAATGCCTAGTTTGACATGGTACTTTATGTTGCTGTTTAACAACTCTAAAATTGTGTTTAGGGCAGAACAGTTTGAATCTAAAATATTGCTCATGGGGTTTTTCCAATTGTTGTTTCTTTTTCGGCCTCATTTAAACTTGCCTAAATAGTTAGCTTTCATGCTCCCCTTGCCATGTTAACAACATTTAATATTGTTGATACCTAACGAGAGAACTAAATAAGTGTTGTGGTGTTCCGTCAATATGCCCTCGTTGCATATTGAGCTCCTAATTTGTAGTGTTGTTTGTGCATATTGCCATGCCATGCATATTTAAAGGACATGCATCATACTTGATTGTGCATCATGCCATGTTTATGTGACTTTGTGTTTTTATGTTGTTTGCTTCTTTCGGTTTGCTTCTCTTGTTAACCGGGTTCGTTCGGAGTTGTGGATTGTTCGACTTTCCGTTTGTCTTCTTTGGATTGTTCTTCTTCCTTGCGGGATTTGGGCAAGATGACCAACCCTAAAATCACCTTCTTTGCTTTAGTGGCTCGCTCTTTGCTATGCCTTAAACTTGTTTGGCCTAATTGTTACTCCACCCCTTCCTTAAATTAACCATTTTTTTGCAAAGTTGTTTTAATTTATTCCCCTCTTTCTTTTTTTGGGAATTAATTTTGTTTCGGTTGGAAAGGAAATGTTTTCCTTCATTTTGAGGATATCCCAATATATTTATTTAATTAATGCATCTATATACTTGGTAAAGGGTGGAAGGCTCGGCCTTATGCCAGTGTTTTGTTCCTCTTGCCGCCTAGTTTCCGTCATATCGGTGTTATGTTGGTTTTTTGCGTCCCTAAGCGGTGGGTGATTTATGGGACCCCCTTGACGGTTCGCTTTGATAAGACTTTTCCCAAGGCCCAAATTGGTTCTACATTTGCCTGCCTAGCCTTTTTCCCTTGAGGTCCGGCATCCCGAGGTCATCTTTATTTACCCCGGGCATTGTTTCTGGTTGGTCCAAACTAAAACCCGTGGGACCATCCCAGCAACGGGTTAAATGGGTTTCTGTCCCCGCTTATCTTCGTGGCCTGAGGCGAGAATTTCGGCTACTATCAGGGGTGTGGCCGGGGAGGTCTTCTTGGACTTGTTTTATTGCTGTGAAATGTCTTGTGGCGGGTTCGGGTGATCGGCTTCCGGGGAAAGGTCTATTCATAGTTGAGGAGCTTATCATGGGCTAAGTTGGGACACCCTGCAGGTATAAACTTTGGCCGTGCCCGGTTATGTGGCAGATAGAATTTGTTAATGTCGGTTGTAGAAAACCAAGTTGATCTTAAATAAAATACACCAACGTTGGTAACCTTAGTGTCTCTTTTTGGGGTTGATGGGAAAGGAGAACCAGGTTTAAGGTTATGTTTGGCGTAAGTAGGGTTCAGGATCACTTCTTGATCATAGTTGTTCGGCCAAGTGCTTTTGCCTTCTCTTCTCGCTCTCTTTTTGGTATGTTAGCCACCATATATGCTAATTAAGCTTTGGCTCCACCTCCTACCCTGTCCTACCTTTGGCTTAAATAGTCTTGATCTCCTGGGGGTGGATTGCTGGTCCCGTGACTCCGGATACTTCAAAACCAGTTTTGGGTGCCGATGAAACCGTGGGTGATGCACCTGAGCTCAAGGAGGGCCGATGAAGATCTTGTTCTTTGTGTTGTTTGTTTCAGGGATTCGTAGTGGAGCCCGGTTGGGGCGATCCGGGATCTGTGGCTTTGGGGTAGTCTTCTTTTATTTTGGTTCCGTGGTCGGACCTTGATTGTATCTGTTTGATGTGATGTTTTACTCATGTATTGTGTGAAGTGGCGATTGTAAGCCAGCCTTATCTCTTTTCCTTATGTAATTACATGGGTTTGTGAAGATTACCTCCTTGCGACATTGCTTTCCATGCGGTTATGCCTCTAATGCCTTGCCCGACCCGTGGGGAATATCCGCGCCGGCGTTTACCCCGCCCGCCTTACCCCGTTCGGCCGGGGAGGGGGGCATCTGCCGTCCATCGACCAGCGTCCCTGCCTGGGCCGGTCTTGCTTCTTTTGGACCAGCAAGGGCGCCGCCAGGAACCCGTCTTGAAGCGCGCCGTCTCCGGGAATTTTTCGCTAAGTACCGGTCAGCGAGGCCGTCAGTTCGACTACCGTGGATCGACAAGTACCACGACTACCCTCGAGGACATTGGTTCCGTGGTCGACTTCAAACGCGGTACCCCTTGGATCGCCGGCCGTCTCGGATAAACCAAGTACCCCTCACGGAAGCCTGAATCGCCAAGGGCCGGATCGACAAGTACCCGATGGCGGTAACTCCGTCGACCCTCGAAACCCGTGGACCCCGAACATCCACGGGACGGCTTACTTCCGATGGCGGAGATGTACCACTACCGCCGGCGTGAGCCCTACTTCCCCTCGGCCGTTCCGACTACTTCCCTGGCGATCATCCGGGCGACTACTTCCTCTACTTCCCTCGGCGACCCGTGGCGTCTACTTCCCTCTCGAAACTTGGCCGTCCCGATTGCTCGGCCCGGGTATAAAACCGAGATGACCGGCCGTGTCGAATCATCCTTCGATGCCCCTCTTTGCCATGCCACCGTTCCGTGGAACCCGATGTCGGATCACCCACCATCTTGCAATCGCTCCGTCCACACTTTCCTTTGCGGGTATCTCAATGAGTTATCGGAACCGATATGTTGCCGTGGCACCATTTTGGTTGTTGCCGTGGCACCCTTTCTTCCACCGGTGACACAATGCTTCATAATGCTCTTGTCAACATTTTCATAAAAATTGCATAAACTTGCAATGTCATCCGCCATGATAACAACATTTAAATGTTTATAATTGTTGTTTGCATTAATTTTTAAAATGCCATGCTAAAATGATTTATTTCATAACTAAATAACCTGTCGGTTTAAATAAATTATATATGTAAATGGGGTAGAAAAATGCCTAGATTAACATGGTCCACTTTATTTGCTGTTTAACAACATTAAAATTGTGTTTAGGGCAGATCAGTACCGAATCCATAATTTGCATATGGGTTTTCGGTTGTTGTTGTTGTTTCGGCCTCATTTAAACTTGCCTAAATAGTTAGTTTCATATGCTTCACCCCTTGCCATGTTTAATAACATTTAATATTGGTTGGGTAGCCTAAACAAAGTGAACTAAATAAGTGTTGTGGTGTTTTGTCAATATGCAATCCGTTGCATATTGAGCTCCATAACTTGTAGTGTTGTTTGTGCATATTGCCATGCCATGCCTCATTAAACCGGACATGCATCATACTTGTTTTGGCATCATGCCATGTTTATGTGATGGTTGTTTACTATGTTGTTGCTTTTTCCGGGTTGCTTCTCTTGTTAGCCGGTTTCGTTCGGAGTTGTGAGGATTCGTTCGACTTCGTCCGTTTGTCTTCTTCATGGACTCGTTCTTCTTCCTTCGGGTTTCAGGCAAGATGACCATACCCCAAAATCACTTCTATCTTTGCTTGCTAGTTGCTCGCTCTTTTGCTATGCCTATCTTTCGATGCCCTATCACTTGCTTATGCCTCCCATATTGCCATGTCAACCCCTCCATCCTTTCGCAAACCGTTGTTTGGCTATGTTCCGCTTTGCTCAGCCCTCTTATAGCGTTGTTAGTTGCGGTGAAGATGAAGTTTGTTCCTTGTTGGAACATGGAGTTGTTGTTCCTTGTTGGAACATGTTTACTTGTTGGGATATCACAATATATCTTATTTATTAATGCATCTTATACTTGGTAAAGGGTGGAAGGCTCGGCCTTATGCCAGTGTTTTGTTCCTCTTGCCACCCTAGTTTCCGTCATATCGGTATTATGTTCCCGGATTTTTGCGTCCCTCGGTTGGGTGATTTATGGGACCCCCTTGCGATTCGCTTTGAATAAGACTTTTCAGCAAGGCCCAACATTGGTTTTACCATTTGCCTCACCTATGCCCTTTTCCCTTGGGTTTGGGCGGGGTCATCTTTATTTGCCCCCGGACGGTGCTCCTTGGTCTGGCCCGAACAAACCCTTCGGCGCCCCTCAAAGGCAACGAGGTCGGTTTTAGTTATGCGGACTGCTCATCGGTGTGCCCGAGACCAGAATTGCAGCTCCTATCGGGTTGTCGGCACATCCGGGGCTTTTGGTCTTGTTTTTGCTGTGAAATGTCTTGTGGCAGGATTCGAGACGATCGGGTCTTCGGGAGAAGAATATCCTTCGTTGATCGCGAGCTTATCATGGGCTAAGTTGGGACACCCCGGGGTTTGAACTTTCCCGTGCCCGGTTATGTGGCAGATGGGAATTTGTTAATGTCGGTTGTAGAAAACCGAAGTTGATCTTAATTTAAAATACACCAACGCGTGTGTAACGGTGGTCTCTTCTCGTGAGTAAGTGAAACTGATGTTGGAGTTATGTTGGCGTAAGGTTGTTCTGGATCACTTCTTGATCATAGTTGTTCGACCGTGCTTTTGCCTTCTCTTCTCGCTCTCTTTTGCGTATGTAGCCACCATATATGGGCCGCTTGCTGGCTCCACCTCACTACCTGTCCTACCTTTAAGCTTAAAAGTCTTGATCTCGGGTGTGAGATTGCTGAGTCCCGTGACTCACGGATACTTCAAACCAGTTTGCAGTGCCGATGAAACCTGCGGGTGATGCACCCGAGCTCAGGAGGGGATGAAACTTGTGCTTTTTGTGTTGTTTGTTTGGTTGATATAGTGGAGCCAGTTGGGACGATCGGGGATCTGTGTAGCTTTGGGGTAGTCTTCTTTTATTTTGGTTCCGTGGTCGGACCTTGATTGTATCTGTTGGGTAATGTTTTACTCATGTATTGTGTGAAGTGGCGATTGTAAGCCAACTATGTATCTCTTTCCTTATGTATTACATGGGTTGTGTGAAGATTACCTCACTTGCGACATTGCTTTCAATGCGGTTATGCCTCTAAGTCGGTTGCCCGACACGTGGGAGATATAGCCGCATTCGGGAAACAAGTTGGTTCGAGCCTTCCCGACTTAGGGCCCCCTACTTGATTGTTTCTTTGGCGTTGTTGAGTCTAGAATGGAAAATGTTTTGAGTCTTAGGATTATATATATGGATGGATTCTTTTTACTCCTCGGTTCCTTTCCTCTGGTGAGGTATCTGGCGTAAGTTTTGACTCTTTCTCTCAAATTTCACTAAATTTTTTTTAGGATCAGCGGGTATCTTGGAATCGTTCCGATGGTTTTGTGGCCATTGTTCTTGGTGCCTCGACATTTAGGGGTTGTGGCGGTGTCCGGGGAGTTGAGCTCCGAGGTGTTGTCGTCACAATTTTATCGTTCGATTCGGAATACAGTTTTTGCCGACATCGAAATCTCTTTTGTGCGGTTGTTGGTGAGATAACCGATAGCCCGATCTTGGGGAGTCGGGAATATTGCCATGACTTGTATAACGGATGTTTTGAAGGAATTAAAATTTTCGAAGTTTCTTGGTTATGTGTTGGGATGGATTTTGGATCTAGGTATTGTTAGTTTGGGTGATATATTTTTGTCCTGTATCCCCAACCAGTTGCATAACCGAAAGTTTGGGAGTTTATAGGTGGGAATTCAAGTAGCTCCTAGAATATCTTTCCGACAGATGCATGATATGGGATTGGGTAAATCTCTATCATGTGTTTGTTCCGGCTCATTCTTGAAGTCAATCCTTTGTTTTTTTGTTCCGTTTGTGGTATTCAAGTTGCTTCAATGCCAAGTGTTGATTCCATACTTTTCCTAAATGGTGTTCTCATATTGCTATGTGAATACTAATCCTTCTTGATCAGGCTTGTCATGTTAATTCTTTTCTCAACCGGGTGCTTCTCTTCAAGTGAATCCGATCATTCCAACATTACAAAGATCAATTCTAAGTTTTTTCTCAGCGATTGTTGTTTCATCCGACCTAAGTTGCCTTTGTTTCCCCCTCCACCCTTTTCTTCAAGGACTCAGATTTCTTAATCAAGTATCCATTTTATTGAGGAAGTTTCTTCATTCTTTTCCTTTAATGTTTTATCGGTGATTTCTCATGGGCTAAAAAGCTTTTACCTTATCATTGTTCCATTCTAATTTTCCTTTCGGTGGATTTAAGTCAAGTTTTCGTGTTGATTTATTCTTTTCATCGTTTCAAATGCTTTCTCATTCGATGCCACCTTAATCATCCACTTAAGCTATTCAATTGTTAGGAGTGTTGAAGATATCTCAAAAGATTCTAGTTTCCATTCTCAATTCCTCAAGTTCTTTTGAGGATGCTACTCATTCAAGCCATTTAAATCTACCGTGCAATATCTATTTCAAACAATTGTTTCAGGGTGGTTCTTTTGAGTGGGCCCTAACCCAGGTCTTTTCGAGGATCTTACCTAACTCTTCTAATTTTTCCGGTTATTCTCAAATTCTTTGCAAAGTTTGATGTAAGGATGAATTATCATCGTCAAATGTCTTTCTCCAAGATCTTTCAAATTATCTTCATCGTTGGTTCAACCTTTCTAATTTTCATTCCGGTGCTTCAATAATTCATGGTGATGTTTCTCGTCGTCATTCTCGAATTTTGAAGACGAAAAGTTTCTCTTAATCTTGTCCGTCTCTTAAGATTATGGTTCTAGCTTGTGCCATCCTCATATTTGTTTTAGATTGTGAAATTCTTTTAACCCACCGGAGCATTTGAGTCTTTTCGGTTTGATTCTCGGGCCCATCATCTCAAATTATCCATTTCAGCTTTCAACTCTTGTTCTCCAAATCTCACGGTGCATCGTTAAAATCCTCTAATCAGTTCATGATCTCTTGTTCTAATGTTCTAAATTCCCTCAAGCATCTTCATTCGTTTTAATTCTTCCGGTGAATTGTGCCTTTGCTCTTTCATTTTCTCTTACGGTTGGTTAGTTCAAGATTTCACTTCTTTTTTATCATATCAATTTATTGTTGTTTCAATCCCACGGTGGTTCCATCAATACCTTCTCAAGTTTTTTGGTTCTCTTCTTATCATTTTTCAATGAGAATAAGTAGTATTCCAAATCCCTTGCCATCAATTTTATTGGTGAAGGATCAATAATGTAATTCTTATTCTTGTTCCATCGAGTAAATTCAATTCCTTATTCGGAGGTTCATCAAAATTCTTGGTTTCATTTGTTCATCTTTCTTTCCGGAGTTCCAAGTTTTCTCGGTTATATCATTTCAAAGCTTCATCTTATCCGCAAAGGCTTCACCTTGTGTTTTCCTTCTCTTTCTTTCTATCACCCTTTTTTTCTTGGAGTTCTTCATGGATCTACATGGTGTTCCTCAAATTCTTTTCATTCTTCAATTGTTCATCAAGATTTCTCTCGGAGTTAAGATCCGTCAAGCTATACTCTAAAATAAACATGGTGTTCAAACATGTTTTTGTTTTGAGAGTTCAAATATTCTTCTTCTTGCATTTGGTGCAATTCTTTCTACCTTATCTCTTGAGATGGTGTTATGTCATTCTCGACAATTTGAGTTCGTGTTTTCATGTTTCACATGTTGCCAAGAATGAGGTATTTAAATCCATCAATCTCTTCATTGGAGTTGTCTTGGGTTATATTTCACCTAAAGCTTTCCCTAAGGTTGTTGCTATTTATGGGCTTATTAATGACCCAAGTTCTTCATTTTCCTCCCGGTGAAATAAGTTTCTCGTCTCCTTGTTGATATAAATTCAATCGTTTGTTTCCATTGGTGGCGGCTCACCTCATAATTTTGAGATGTTTTCATAAGCCCCTACAAGCTTATTTTACCGTTGTTGTTGTTTTTTCAAACAACTCCGTTCTATCCTTGTTTGTAAGGATGCTTCATTCAAATTCATTTGTGGTAGAAGTTGTCATTTTCTTCTCCATTCCTTTATTCCAATGACCTATCTTCAATTTTTTCTTTGGAAGGCATTGTGATGTTGCACTCTTGACCCATCATCTTGTTTTGTCGGGATCATGTTCTTTTCTTGCATTATCTATTTAAAGGGTGTGGTGTCTTCTCTTCAAGTTCTTTTCATCTTATCAAGTTTCCTTCTTCTTTTCATTGGTGCTGCCCAAATTCTATCAATCTTATTCCTAGTCTATCTAGTTTTAACGGAGTGGTTTATATCTATCTTATCACTAAACCTCTTGGTTTTGTCCATCCTTGTTCCTCTTTTCTAAAGTGTTTTCAACTTTCTTCATCTTCGTTGTTTTCTTTCTTTCATTTTGTTCAACCTCTCAAGGTTCTTTGGTTTCATTGTTTGTCAAAAAGCAACTTTGTTTTACCTCTTCCTCTTCCGTTTTTTCTCGGTGCCATCCTAGATCTGGGGCGAGATCCTCTCGTAATGGTGGAGTGTTGTGGCCCCCAAGACCGGACTTGATTGCCTTCGGGGTTTCGGTTTTGCCATGTGATTTGTTTTGTTTGTGCATTCATCATGTCATCTCGCATTGCATCATTCATCATGCCATCATTTCATTAATTTTAAAAACTCAACTAAATAAATTGTATGGATTTTTGATCCATTTAAAGAAAGGTTCACATGGTGACTTCTCTTTATAACATATCCTCCCAATATTAGGAGCTATATAAAAATATTCCATTGTTTTGGAATCACCATAACCACTTGCAAAAAATCCCATGCCTTTTCTGCTCCGAGTTGACCTCAAAACCTTGCCAATTTATTTCATCATTTTCCGGAGTTCACAAAAAATCCTCGGGTCATTTTTGTTAAATTCTTCATATTTTTGTGAGCCGGGAAAATCGTCCTCGTTCCCAAATTCTTTCCCTATCCTCTCTTTCTTTTTGTCTCTCTATTTTTTCTTTCTTTATTTATATAAAGAGGAAGAGGAAGGCTAGGCCCAATTTTGGCCATTTTCCTCCTCCACCGGGGCCTAGCCTCCCGAGGCCCAAGGCCTAACCCTTCCTAACCTAGCCCGACTCATCCCAGTCTCCTCCCTCGTCCTCCGGTTGGCCTTTCTTTCGTCCCCATCTTCCCCTCGTCCCCATTCCCTTCTCCTCCTCTTGATCGCCCCTCCCTCGCCCAAATTGTTGGCCTCGGGAAGGCTCCTCAGCACCCCTGGCCCCCTCATCACCTCCCGGCGGCCCCCCTCCCTCACCTCTTCCCTCCTCCCGGCCATGCCCCTCCCTTCCCTCCTGCCTCGTCCTTGTTCCCCTCCTGCGCCCGTTCCGTGGCCCCTCCGTCCCGTCGCTCCTCCCGTCCTCCCCCCCTTGGCCTCTCGTCCGGGGCCCTAGCCAATTCTCCCCAAGCTGCCATGTCCCATTCCTTCCTGCCCCTTCACCCAGGTCTCCCGGCCAAGCATCTTCAACTCCGGCGCCCCCACCTCGGGAGGCCCTGCCCGGCCCGGCCCAGCCCGCCCATGGAGTCCCCGGCCGGGGACCAAGACCCCTGCCCCCTTCTGCCCGTTCAAGCGGGGAGGAGGGCCTTTCCGGCTCCGCATCGACCCGGCGCCGTCCCCGCCCGGCCTTCCGGTCTTGCTTCTTTTGGACCCCAAGGGCGCGCCCAAGAACCTCTGGGATACCCGTCTCCGGATTTTTCGCTTAAGTGCCGGTCCGAGGCCGGTCAAGTTCGACTACCGTGGATCGACCGTACCCGACTACCCTCGAGGACATTCGGTTCCTCGAATCGACTTCCCTTTGCCGGTACCCGGGATCCCAAAGGCCGTCTGGATATCGACAAGCCCCTCGGAAACCTGAATCACCAAGGGCCGGATCCGACAAGTACCCGATGGCGTGTACCACTACCGTCGACCCTCGAAGCCCGTGGACCCCGAACATCCACGGGACCGAAAAACTACTTCCGATGGCCGAGTGTACCACTACCGCCGACGTGAGCCCCTACTTCCCCTACGCGGTACGACTACTTCCCTCGGCGATCCCGGCGTGACGACTACCCCTCTACTTCCCTCGGCGACCGTGGCGTCTACCCCTCTCTTCGACCCGTCGATTGCTGCGCCCGGGTAAACCGAGATGGACCGTGTCCGAATCATCCTTGCGATGCCCCTCTTTTGCCATGCCACCGTTCCGTGGGAACCCGGTGTCGGGATCACCCCCATCTTGGCCCAGGCTTGCTCCCACTTTCCCGGATCTCAATCGAGTTATCGGAACCGATATGTTGCCTTGGCACCATTTTTGGATTCGTTGCCGTGGCACCCTTTCTTCCCCACGGTGACACAATGCTTCATAATGCTCTTGTCAACATTTTCATAAAATTGCATAAACTTGCCATGTCATCCGCATCATGATAACAACATTTAAATGTTTAAATTGTTGTTTGCATTAATTTGCCTAAATGCCATGCTAAAATGATTTATTTCATAACTAAATAACCGTAGCTTCAGTTTAAATAAATTATATATGTAAATGGGGTGAAAAATGCCTAGTTTAACATGGTCCACTTTATTTGCTGTTTAACAACTTAAAATTGTGTTTAGGGCAGATCAGTACCGAATCCATAATTTGCATATGGGGTTTTCGGGATTTGTTGTTGTTGTTTCGGCCTCATTTAAACTTGCCTAAATAGTTAGTTTCATATGCTTCACCTTGCCATGTTTAATAACATTTAATATTGTTGGGTACCTAAACAAAGAGAACTAAATAAGTGTTGTGGTGTTTTGTCAATATGCAATCCGTTGCATATTGAGCTCCACTAACTTGTAGTGTTGTTTGTGCATATTGCCATGCCATGCCTCATTAAACCGGACATGCATCATACTTGTTTGTGCATCATGCCATGTTTATGTGATGGTTGTTTACTATGTTGTTTGCTTCTTTCGGGTTTGCTTCTCTTGTTAGCGGTTTGTTCCGGAGTTGTGAGGATTCGTTAAACGTCCGTTTGTCTTCTTCATGGACTCGTTCTTCTTCCTTGCGGGATTTCGGCAAAGATGACCATACCCAAATCACTTCTATCTTTGCTTGCTAGTTGCTCGCTCTTTTGCTATGCCTATGCTCGATGCCTAATTGCTTATCATGCCTCCCATATTGCCGGGAAAATTTCCTTTTCCCCAAAGGGGTTTGGGGGTTTTCCGGGTTTTCCCCCCTTTTGGTTTTAAATTTTTGGGGGGTTTTTTTTTTAACATGGAAATTTTTTTTTTTTTAAAAATTTTGAAACCCCTTTTTAAATTTTAAATTCCAAATTTTAAAGGGGGGGGCCTTTCTTTTTTTTTTTTTTGGGGTTTTAAATTTGGATTTGGTTTGGTTTTTGGGGTTAATTTTGGGGTTTTCCCCCCTTCCGGGGGTTTTTTTTAAAACCCCTTTTTTAAATTTTTCCCACCATGGTTTTTTTGGGGTTTCGGGGGGCCCCCGCCCCGGGGGGGGCCTTAAAAATTTTTTTTTGGGGTTTTTTGGGGAAGGGGTTGGCCCCAAAAAAAATCCCGGTTTGTTGGGGGGGGTTTTTTGTTTTTTTTTGTTTTGGTTTTGGGGGTTAAGCGGGGTTTTTAAAAAATTTTTTATTTTTTTTTTTTGGGAAGGCGGGTTTTTTTTTCCCCCCCGGGTTTTTTCCCAATGGGTTTTTTCCCTTGGAAAAAAAATTTTTTTTTAAAAATTCCCCTTGGCCCTTTTTTTTTCCCCCCAAATTTTTTTTTTTTTAAAAATTTTTAAAATTTTTTTTTTTTTCCCCTTTTTTTCCCTTTTTTTTTTCAAAGGAACCCAAATTTTTTTTTAATTTTTTTTTAAAAAATTTTTTTTTTTTTCTTTTTTTTTTCCCCCCAAATTTTTAAACCCTTTGGGGGGGGGGGAAAACTCAAGGAAGGGCTGTTGGGTTTTTCCTTTTTTTTTTGGGTTGTTTTTCCCCCTTTTTGGGGGGAAAAAATTTTTTTTGTTTTTTTTTTTGGGGGCCCAACCCCAATTTTTTAATTTAATTTTTCTAATTTTTTAAAATTCCCAAATTTTTCCAATTTGGGGTTTTTTTTTTTTTGTTTTTAAAATCCTTTTTAAATTTTTTTTGGGAATTTCTAATTTTTTAAAAATTTTTTGGGGGTTTTTTTTGGGAAAAATTTTGGGTTTTTTAAATTTTTTTTTAAACCTTTTTAAATTTTTGGGAAAATTAAATTTTTTTAACCCCCTTTTTCTCCCAAATTTTTAAATTTTTTTTTTTTCAAAATTTTTTCCCCTTTTTTTAAAAAAAAGGGGGTTTTTCTTCCTTTTAAAATTTTTTTTTTAATTTTTTTTTTTTCCCCCTTTTTTTTTTTTTTTGGTTATAAAAATTTTTTTTTTTTAAAAAATTTTTCCCTTTGGTTTTTTTTTTAAATTTTTTTTTTTTTTTGGGGGAAAAAAATTTTTTTTTTTTGGTTTTTCCCCTTTTTTTTTAAAAAAATTTTCTTTTTTTTATTTTTTTTAAATTTTTTTTAAATTTTTGGCCTTTTTTATTCCTTTTTTTTTTTAAATTTTTTTTTTTCCTTTTTTTTTTTTGGGGTTTTAAATTTTAAAATTTTTTTTAAATTTTTTTTTTTTTTTTTAAAAAAAAAAAAAGGGGCCCAAATTTTTTTGGGGGAAAAATTTTTAAAAATTTTTTCCCTTTTTTTTTTTTTTTTTTTTTTTTTTTTTAAAATGAAAATTTTTTTAAATTTTTTTTTTTTTTTTTTTTAAAATTTTCCCTTTTTTTTTTTTTTCCCCCCTTTTTTTTTTTCCAAAATTTTTGTTTTGGAATTTTTAAAATTTTTCTTTGGGGGCCCCCTTTTTTTTTTTTCCCAAATTTCCTTTAAAATTTTTGGGTTTTTTTTTTTTTTTGGGGTTTTTTTGGAAAATTTTTTTTTCCCCCCCCTTTTTTTTTTTTCAATTTTTTTGGGGTTTTTTTTTTAAAAATTTTCTTTTTTTTTTCCCAAAAATTTAAAATTTTTTATTGGTTTTTTTAAATTTTTTTTTCCCCCCCAAGGTTTTTAAATTTTTTTAATTTGGCCCGGGGGGGTTTTTCCCCTTTTCCTTTTTTTTTTTTTCCCCCCTTTTTTTTTTTGGGGGCCGGCCCCTTTTTTTTTTTTCCCCTTAAAATTTTTAATTTTAATTTTTTTTTTTCCCAAGGGTTTTTTTTTTTTTTTTTTTTTTTTTTCCCCCTTTTTTCCCCCCTTTTTTTAAAAAAACCCCTTTTCCCTTTTTTTTTCCCCCCAAAGGGGGGAATTTTCCCCTTTTTGGTTTTGGCCCAAACCGGGTTTTTTTTCCTTTTTTTTTTTTTTGGTTTTTTTTTTTCGTTTTTCCTTTTTCAAAATTTTTTTTTTTAAATTTTTTTAATTTTTTTTTTTTGTTTTTTAAAAAAAATTTTTTTTTTTAATTTTTTAAATTTTTTTCCTTCCAAAATTTTTTTTTTTTTTTTCCTTTTTAAAGGGGGGAAAATTTTTTTTTTTTTTCCCTTTTTTTTAAGGGGGCCCCCCTTTTCCTTTTTTTTTTTTTTCCCTTTCTTTCCCTTTTTTTTTTAAAAATTTTCCCCCCCCCCCCCCCCTTTTTTTGGGAAAAAGGGGAAATTTTTCCCCTTTCCCCCCCCTTTTCCCCCCGGTTGGGGCCCCCCTTTTTGGGCCCCTTTCCCCTTTTTTTTTCCCCCCCCCCCCCTTTCCC
>JAHIAM010014284.1:0-18264 GCA_021605205.1 Aegilops longissima
GTTGGAACATGTTTACTTGTTGGGATATCACAATATATCTTATTTAATTAATGCATCTATATACTTGGTAAAGGGTGGAAGGCTCGGCCTTATGCAGTGTTTTGTTCCACTCTTGCCGCCCTAGTTTCCGTCATATCGGTATTATGTTCCCGGATCTTTGCGTCCCTAACGCGGTCGGGTGATTTATGGGACCCCTTGACAGTTCGCTTTGAATAAGACTTTTCCAGCAAGGCCCAACATTGGTTTTACCATTTGCCTCACCTATGCCCTTTTCCCTTGGGTTTCGGGCCCGAGGGTCATCTTTATTTTAGCCCCCGGACGGTGCTCCTTGAGTGTTGGCCCGAACTAGAGCCTGTGCAGCGCCCCTCAAGGCAACTTGAGGTTTGGTTTTAGTTGTATGGACTGCTCATCCGAGTGTGCCACGAGACCGAGATATGTGCAGCTCCTATCAGGATTTGTCGGCACATCCGGGCGGCTTTGCTGGTCTTGTTTTATTGCTGTGAAATGTCTTGTAGCCGGGATTCCGAGACTGATCGGGTCTTCCCGGGGAGAAGGATTATCCTTCGTTGATCGCGAGAGCTTATCATGGGCTAAGTTGGGACACCCCTGCAGGGTTTGAACTTTCGAAAGCCGTGCCCGCGGTTATGTGGCAGATGGGAATTTGTTAATGTCCGGTTGTAGAAAACCCGCAGTTGATCTTAATTAAAATACACCAACCGTGTGCGTAACCGTGAGTGTCTCTTTTCGGGGTTGATCGAGAGGAGAACACGGTTTCTGGGTTATGTCTGACGTAAGTAGGAGTTCAGGATCACTTCTTGATCATAGTTGTTCGACCGTGCTTTGCCTCCTCTTCTCGCTCTCTTTTACGTATGTTAGCCACCATATATGCTAGTCGCTGCTGCAGCTCCACCTCACTACCCTGTCCTACCTTTAAGCTTAAATAGTCTTGATCTCGCGGGTGTGAGATTGCTGAGTCCCGTGACTCACAGATACTTCAAAACCAGTTTGCGGTGCCGTTGAAACCGTGCAGGTGATGCACTGAGCTCAAGGAGGAGCTCGATGAAGATCTTGTTCATTGTGTTGTTTCGCTTCAGCAGATCGAAGAGTGGAGCCAGTTGGGACGATCGGGATCTGTGTAGCATTTGGGGTAGTCTTCTTTTATTTTGGTTCCGTAGTCGGACCTTGATTGTATCTCAGATGATGTAATGTTTTTACCCATGTATTGTGTGAAGTGGCGATTGTAAGCCAACTATGTATCTCTTTCCCTTATGTATTACATGGGTTGTGTGAAGATTACCTCACTTGCGACATTGCTTTCAATGCGGTTATGCCTCTAAGTCGTGCTTCGACACGTGGGAGATATAGCCGCATCGAGGCGTTCAAGTTGGTAATCGAGCCTTCCCGACTTAGGAGCCCCTACTTGATTGTTTCTTGGCGTTGTTGAGTCTAGAATGGAAAATGTTTTGAGTCTTAGGATTATATATATCGAGAGTAGGATTCTTTTTACTCCTCGGTCCTTCGTCGCGCTCGGTGAGGTATCCCGACGAGAGTTTTGACTTTTCTCTCCTCAAATTTCACTAATTTTTTTTTTAGGATCATGCGGGTATCTTGGAATCGTTCGATGGTTTTGTGGCGAGAACATTGTTCTTGGTGCCTCGACATTTAGGGGTTGTGGCGGTGTCCGGGAGTTGAGCTCCGAGGTGTTGTCGTCACAATTTTATCGTTGCGATTCGGAATACCGAGTTTTACCGACATCGAAATCTCTTTTGTGCGGTTGTTGGTGAGATAACCCCGATAGCCCGATCTTGTGGCGAAAGGGAGTATTGCCATGACTTGTATAACGGATGTTTTTGAAGGTCGAGGTACACGATTTCGAGGATTTCTTGGTTATGTGTTGAAGGATGGATACAATTGGATCTAGGTATTGTTAGTTTGGGTGATATATTTTGTGTCCCTGTATCCCCAACACCAGATTGCATAACCAGAAAGTTTCGGGAGTTTATAGGTGGGAATTCTAGTAGCTTACGGGATATTCTTTCCGGCGGATGTATGATTTGAGATTGGGGTTCAACGTCTAGTGGTCCGCCCATTCACGGTCGATTTACTGATGGTCGCGAGGCGTCTTAAAGAATCCTTGGCTATGCTGATTCGGGGCGTCTTGTTTGTCATTCGTGACGTCCGCTATATCGTCGTGTCCGTGTGGGCCCCACCACTAACACTTTGGGCGAAATCTCTATCATGTGTTTGTTCCGCTCATTCTTGAAGCCAATCCTTTGTTTTTGTTTTGTTTTGTGGTATTCGAGTTGCTTCGAAGTCAAGTGTTGATTCCATACCTTTCCTAAATGGTGTTCTCATATTGCTATGTGAATACTAATCCTTCTTGATCACTGAGCTTGTCATGTTAATTCTTTTCTCAACCGGCGTGCTTCTCTTCAAGTGGATCCGATCATTCCAACATTCGCAAGATCAATTCTAAGCTTTTTCTCAACGGTGTTCGTTTCATCCGACCCAAGTTGTTTTTGTTTTCCCGCCCTCCCACCCCTTTTCTTCAAGGACTCAGATTTCTTAATCAAGTATCCATTTTTATTGAGTGAAGTTTCTTCATTCTTTTCCTTTAATGTCTTATCCGGTGTTTTCCCATGAAGATGCTCAACAGTTTCAAGTTCATCATTCATCATTCTCGTATTCTTTTCCGGTGGATTTAACTCAAGCTTTCAGTGTTGATCTTATTCTTTTCATCATTTCAAATGCTTTCTCATGTCGGTGCATCGTTGAAATATCCTCTAATCAGTTCATGATCTCTTCGTTCTCATGTATCTAAATTTTGTCAAGCATCCTTATTCGTTTTACAATTCTTCCCGGTGAATTGTGCCTCTGCTACGTTCATTCTCAATTATTACGGTGGTTTGTTCAAGATTTCACTTCCTTTGTTATCATATTAATTTATTCGTTGTTTCAATCCTACCGGTGGTTCGTTGAAGACCTTCTCAAGTTTGCGCCATATCTATCTTAATCCTTTCTACGAGAATAAGTAGTATGCCAAATCCATTGCTTGTCATCAATTTAATTGGTGAAGGATGAGCATAATGTAATTCTTATTCTTGTTTCATCGAGTAAGTTCAATTCCTTATTCCGGAGGTTCATCAAAATTCATGATTTCATTTGTTCATCTTTCTTTCCGGAGTTCCAAGTTTTTCTCGGTTATATCATTTCAAAGCTTCATCTTATCACTGCAAGGCTTCACCTTGTGTTTTCAACTTCTCTTTCTTTTATCATCCTTTTCTTACCGGAGTTCTTCATGGAGTTTCTACATGGTGCTTCCTCAAGGATTCTTTTCATTCTTCAATTGTTCTTCAAGATTTCTCGCGGAGTTATGATCCGCCAAGCTATACTCAAAATTGAACATGGTGCTCAACACATGTTTTGTTTTGAGGAGTTCAAGTATTCTTCTTCTTGCATTTCGAAGTGCAATTCGTTCTACCTTATCATTTGAGGTGGTGTTATGTCATTCTCGACAATTTGAGTTCGTGTTTCATGATTAACATGTTGTCAAGAATGAGGTATTTTAAATCCATCAATCTCTTCATTGGAGTTATCTTGGGGTATATTTCACCTAAAGCTTCCCTTAAGGGAATTTGCTATTATGGTGCTTATAAAGGACCCAAGTTCTTCATTTGTCCTCTCGGTGAAATAAGTTTCTCGTCTCCTTGTTGATATCAATCCAATCGTTTGTTTCCGTTGGTGGCAGAATTTCACCTCGTTTTGTAAAGATCATGTTCTTTTCCTTGCTTATCGTTTTTTTAGGAGTGTCATGTTTTCATTCGAGTTCTTTTCTTCTTATCAAGTTTTCCTTCTTCCTTTAGTCGAGTGCTGCCCAAATTTTATCAATCTTATTCCTTGTTTATCTAGTTTTAACCGGAGTGGTTTCAATATCTATCTTATCACTAAACCTCTTGGTTTTCGTCATTATCCCTTGTTCCTCTTTTCTAATGAGTGTTTTCAACTTTCTTCATCTTCATTGTTTTCTTTCTTTCATTTTGTTCAACCTCTCAAGGTTCTTTGGTTTCACTCGTTTGTCGGAGACTTAACCGTTTTACCTCTTCCTCTCCCGCTTTTCTCGGTGCCATCCTAGATCTGGGGCGAGATCCTCTCGTAGTGGTGGAGTGTTGTGACGCCCCAAGACCGGAGCTTCAGTTGCCTTCCAGGGTTTCCGAGTTTTGTCGTGTGATTTGTTTGGTGTGTGCTTTCATCTTGTCATCTCTTGCATTGCATCATGTCATCATGCCATCATATCTTTATTTTAAAAACTCTTCTAAATAAATCGTATGGATTTTTCGATCCATTTAAACCGAGGGATTCACATGGTGACTTCTCTTTATAACATATCCTCCCAATATTAGGGAGCTATATTAAAAATATTCCATTAATTGGAATTCACCATAACACACTTGCAAAAATCCCATGCCTTTTCTGCTCCGAGTTGACCTCGAAACCTTGCCATTATTATTTTCATCATTTTCCGGAGTTCCACCAAAAATCCTTGGATCATTTTTGTTAAATTCCTCACATTTTTACGAGCTCGGGAAAATTATCCGTGTGTCCAAATCCTTTCCCCAACCCTCTCGTTCTTTTGTCTCTCTTTATTTGTTTTTCTGCTAGATATTAGGGTGAGAGAGAGAGAGCCCAGCCCATCTGCCACTAGGCCGGCCTAACCTCCTTGCAGCCTCCCAAGGCCCAACTCCTAGCGCCTCCTCCTGCACCGGGAGCCTCACATGTGCCCAAGGCCTAGGCCCAGCCGCGCCGCCTCTAACCCTAGCCATGACATCTCCTCCTCTCGTTCCTCGTCCCTCCTAGCGCCGCTCTGCCTGATCCCATCTCCCTCGTCCTCCCCATCTCTCCCGAACCCCTCCGCCCGATCCCGCCACCTCCTCGCGGCAGCTCGCCACCAGGCGGACCCCCGGTGGTCTCCTCGTCGCCGACGAGCTCCACCAGAGGCGCCGCCTTGCCTCTCTTCTCCTCCCGCGGCCCACATCGCCCGGCCTCGCCCGTGCCTCCTTGGTGCTCCCCTTTCTCCCGCGCTCCGCCCTCGCGGAAGAGGGTCGGCCGAGCCCGTCGTTCTCCTCGCCGCCATCGTGCACCCTCTCCCCGTCGCCCGGGCCAGGACCATCTCGCCGTTTCCCTCCTCCGTCGCCGTCTTTGGCAGGGGTAGGAGCCCCCATGTCCCGCACCACCTCCTGCCCGTACTCCGGCGGCCCTCCGTCGCTGCTGTGGCCGTGCCCCTCCTCTGCCTCGTCCTCGGCTGGGGTGCTCCCAGATCACGCCGCTTGCTGCGATTCGCCCGCCTCTGCCTCCTCTCCATGGACCCACTGCACCACCTCGGGCAGCCCTGCCTGACGCCATGGCCCGTGTAGCCCAATGAGCCCTGCTCCTTCCTTTGCTGCCCTTGATCGCCTCTGCCTCCACAACCTCCGAACCAGGGGCGCCGAGGCCAGCTTCGGATTTTTCGCCAAATACCAGTCAGCGAGGGCGTTCGGATTCCGTCAAGTTCGACTACGGTGGATGCACAAGTACCACGGCGTCTTTGGGAGACCCGTTTGCGTCAAGTTCGACTACACGAATCGCCAAGTACCTCTCGGATCCGACAAGTACCCCGCCGGAGATGCCAAGATCGACTACACGATGATGCGACAAGTGCCCGACAATCGCCAAGTACCTCTACCGTCGTCGCGGAAGCGCCAAGTACCACTACGACCCGACGACCACCGAACCGGAAACGACAAGTACCCCGATGACGTGTACCACTACCGTCGACCCTCGAAGACCCCGTGGACCCCGAACATCCACGGGACTTGAACAATTACTTCCGATGACGAGATGTACCACTACCATCGAACGTGAAACGACTACTTCCTCTACTTCCCTCGACGACCCGTGAACGTCTACTTCCCTCTCCGAAACTCGACCCGTCCCGTTTGAACGTTCCGAAGGTATAACCACCGAGATGACCGCCGTGATCGAATCATCCTTGCGATGCCCCTCTTTTGCCATGCCACCGTTCCGTGGGAACCCGGAATCCGGGATCACCCCACCATCTTGCATGACTCGATTCCGTCACGCTTTCCTTTGCATCGGTATCTCAATCGATTTACCGGAACCGATATGTTGCCGTGGCACCATTTTCGGATTCGTTGCCGTGGCACCCCTTTCTTCCACCACGGTGACATAATGCTTCATATCATGCTCATGATAACGTTTTCATAATAATTGCATAAACTTGCACATGTCATCCGCATCATGATAACAACATTTAAGTGTTTATAATTGTTGTTTGCATTAATTTGCTTAAATGCCATGCTTAAATGATTTATTTCATAACTAAATAACCGTAACTCGGATTTAAATAATTTATATATGTAAATGGGGTAGAAAAATGCCTAGTTTAACATGGTAGCATTTCTTTGCATGTTTAACAACATTAAAATTGTGTTTAGGGCAGATCAGTACCTAATCCATAATATGCTCATGGGGATTTTCCGGAATTGTTGTTCGTTGTTTCCGGCCTCATTTAATCTTGCCTAAATAGGTAGTTTCATTATGCTTCACCTCTTGCCATGTTTAACAACATTTAATATTGTTGAGTACCTAACCGAGAGAGAACTAAATAATTGATGTGGTGTTCCGTCAATATGCAACTCGTTGCATATTGAGCTCCACTTAATTTGTAGGATTGTTTGTGCATATTGCCATGCCATGCCTCTTTAAACCGGACATGCATCATACTTGTTTGTGCATCATGTCATGTCCATGTGATGGTTGTTTTACTATGTTGTTTGCTTCTTTCCGGTTTGCTTTTCTCGTTATCTTCGGTTTCGTTCCGGAGTTGTGAGGATTCATTCGACTTCATCCGTTTGTCTTCTTCATGGATTCGTTCTTCTTCCTTGCGGGATTTCAGGCAAGATGACCATACCCTCGAAATCACTACTATCTTTGCTTGCTAGTTGCTCGCTCTTTTGCTATGCCTATGCTACGATGCCTACCACTTGCTATATCATGCCACCCACATTGCCACGTCAAACCTCTAACCATCCTTTCCTAGCAAACCGTTGTTTGGCTATGTTACCGCTTTGCTCAGCCCTCTTATAGCGTTGTTAGTTGCGGTGAAGATGAAGTTTGTTCCTTGTTGGAACATGGAGATGTTGTTCCTTGTTGGAACATGTTTACTTGTTGGGATATCACAATATATCTTATTTAATTAATGCATCTATATACTTGGTAAAGGGTGGAAGGCTCGGCCTTATGCAGTGTTTTGTTCCACTCTTGCCGCCCTAGTTTCCGTCATATCGGTATTATGTTCCGGATCTTTGCGTCCCTAACGCGGTCGGGTGATTTATGGGACCCCTTGACAGTTCGCTTTGAATAAGACTTTTCAGCAAGGCCCAACATTGGTTTTACCATTTGCCTCACCTATGCCCTTTTTCCTTGGGTTTAGGAGCCCGAGGGTCATCTTTATTTTAGCCCCGGACGGTGCTCCTTGAGTCTTGGTCCGAACTAAACCCTGTCGGCGCCCCTCAAGGCAACTTGAGGTTTGGTTTTAGTTGTATGGACTGCTCATCCGAGTGTGCCACGAGACCGAGATATGTGCAGCTCCTATCGAGATTTGTCGGCACATCAGGCGGCTTTTTGGTCTTGTTTTATTGCTGTGAAATGTCTTGTGGCCGGATTCGAGACTGATCGGGTCTTCCGGGAGAAGGATTATCCTTCGTTGATCGCGAGAGCTTATCATGGGCTAAGTTGGGACACCCTGCAGGGTTTGAACTTTCAAAGCCGTGCCCAGCGGTTATGTGGCAGATGGGAATTTGTTAATGTCGGTTGTAGAAAACCCCAGTTGATCTTAATTAAAATACACCAACCGTGTGCGTAATCGTGAGTGTCTCTTTTGGGGTTGATCGAGAGGAGAACACGGTTTTGGGTTATGTCGGCGTAAGTAGGAGTTCAGGATCACTTCTTGATCATAGTTGTTCGACCGTGCTTTGCCTCCTCTTCTCGCTCTCTTTTGCGTATGTTAGCCACCATATATGCTAGTCGCTGCTGCAGCTCCACCTCACTACCCTGTCCTACCTTTAAGCTTAAATAGTCTTGATCTCGGGTGTGAGATTGCTGAGTCCCGTGACTCACGAGATACTTCAAAACCAGTTTGCGGTGCCGTTGAAACCGTGCAGGTGATGCACCTGAGCTCAAGGAGGAGCTCGATGAAGATCTTGTTCATTGTGTTGTTTCGCTTCAGCAGATCAGTAGTGGAGCCCAGTTGGGACGATCGGGGATCTGTGTAGCATTTGGGGTAGTCTTCTTTTATTTTGGTTCCGTAGTCGGACCTTGATTGTATCTGTATGATGTAATGTTTTTACCCATGTATTGTGTGAAGTGGCGATTGTAAGCCAACTATGTATCTCTTTCCCTTATGTATTACATGGGTTGTGTGAAGATTACCTCACTTGCGACATTGCTTTCAATGCGGTTATGCCTCTAAGTCGTGCCGACACGTGGGAGATATAGCCGCATCGAGGCGTTCAAGTTGGTAATCGAGCCTTCCCGACTTAGGAGCCCCTACTTGATTGTTTCTTGGCGTTGTTGAGTCTAGAATGGAAAATGTTTTGAGTCTTAGGATTATATATATCGAGAGTAGGATTCTTTTTACTCCTCGGTCCTTAAATCGCTCTGGTGAGGTATCTGACGTAGAGTTTTGACTTTTCTCTCCTCAAATTTCACTAATTTTTTTTAGGATCATGCGGGTATCTTGGAATCGTTCAGATGGTTTTGTGACGAGAACATTGTTCTTGGTGCCTCGACATTTAGGGGTTGTGGCGGTGTCCGGGAGTTGAGCTCCGAGGTGTTGTCGTCACAATTTTATCGTTCTGATTCTGGAATACTGAGTTTTACCGACATCGAAATCTCTTTTGTGCAGTTGTTGGTGAGATAACCCCGATAGCCCGATCTTGTGGCGAGTGAAAAGGGAGTATTGCCATGACTTGTATAACGGATGTTTTTGAAGGTCGAGGTACACGATTTCGAGGATTTCTTGGTTATGTGTTGAAGGATGGATACAATTTGGATCTAGGTATTGTTAGTTTGGGTGATATATTTTGTGTCCCTGTATCCCCAACACCAGATTGCATAACCAGAAAGTTTGGGAGTTTATAGGTGGGAATTCTAGTAGCTTACGGGATATTCTTTCCGACGGATGTATGATTTGAGATTGGGGTTCAACGTCTAGTGGTCCGCCCATTCACGGTCGATTCTGATGGTCGCGAGGCGTCTTAAAGAATCCTTGGCTATGCTGATTCGGGGCGTCTTGTTTGTCATTCGTGGCGTCCGCTATCGTCGTGTCGTGTGGGCCCCACCACGAACACTTTGGGCGTAAATCTCTATCATGTGTTTGTTCCGGCTCATTCTTGAAGCCAATCCTTTGTTTTTGTTTTGTTTTGTGGTATTCGAGTTGCTTCGAAGTCAAGTGTTGATTCCATACCTTTCCTAAATGGTGTTCTCATATTGCTATGTGAATACTAATCCTTCTTGATCACTGAGCTTGTCATGTTAATTCTTTTCTCAACCGGCGTGCTTCTCTTCAAGTGGATCCGATCATTCCAACATTCGCAAGATCAATTCTAAGCTTTTTCTCAACGGTGTTCGTTTCATCCGACCCAAGTTGTTTTGTTTTCCGCCCTCCACCCCTTTTCTTCAAGGACTCAGATTTCTTAATCAAGTATCCATTTTTATTGAGTGAAGTTTCTTCATTCTTTTCCTTTAATGTCTTATCCGGTGTTTTCCCATGAAGATGCTCAACAGTTTCAAGTTCATCATTCATCATTCTCGTATTCTTTTCCGGTGGATTTAACTCAAGCTTTCAGTGTTGATCTTATTCTTTTCATCATTTCAAATGCTTTCTCATGTCGGTGCATCGTCGAAATATCCTCTAATCAGTTCATGATCTCTTCGTTCTCATGTATCTAAATTTTGTCAAGCATCCTTATTCGTTTTACAATTCTTCCCGGTGAATTGTGCCTCTGCTACGTTCATTCTCAATTATTACGGTGGTTTGTTCAAGATTTCACTTCCTTTGTTATCATATTAATTTATTCGTTGTTTCAATCCTACGGTGGTTCGTTGAAGACCTTCTCAAGTTTGCGCCATATCTATCTTAATCCTTTCTACGAGAATAAGTAGTATGCCAAATCCATTGCTTGTCATCAATTTAATTGGTGAAGGATGAGCATAATGTAATTCTTATTCTTGTTTCATCGAGTAAGTTCAATTCCTTATTCGGAGGTTCATCAAAATTCATGATTTCATTTGTTCATCTTTCTTTCCGGAGTTCCAAGTTTTTCTCGGTTATATCATTTCAAAGCTTCATCTTATCCTTGCAAGGCTTCACCTTGTGTTTTCAACTTCTCTTTCTTTTATCATCCTTTTCTTACCGGAGTTCTTCATGGAGTTTCTACATGGTGCTTCCTCAAGGATTCTTTTCATTCTTCAATTGTTCTTCAAGATTTCTCATGAGTTATGATCCGTAAGCTATACTCAAAATTGAACATGGTGCTCAACACATGTTTTGTTTTGAGGAGTTCAAATATTCTTCTTCTTGCATTTGAAGTGCAATTCGTTCTACCTTATCATTTGAGGTGGTGTTATGTCATTCTCGACAATTTGAGTTCGTGTTTCATGATTAACATGTTGTCAAGAATGAGGTATTTTAAATCCATCAATCTCTTCATTGGAGTTATCTTGGGGTATATTTCACCTAAAGCTTCCCTTAAGGGAATTTGCTATTATGGTGCTTATAAAGGACCCAAGTTCTTCATTTGTCCTCTCGGTGAAATAAGTTTCTCGTCTCCTTGTTGATATCAATCCAATCGTTTGTTTCCGTTGGTGGCAGAATTTCACCTCGTTTTGTAAAGATCATGTTCTTTTCCTTGCTTATCGTTTTAACCGGAGTGTCATGTTTTCATTCGAGTTCTTTTCTTCTTATCAAGTTTTCCTTCTTCCTTTAGTCGGAGTGCTGCCCAAATTTTATCAATCTTATTCCTTGTTTATCTAGTTTTAACCGGAGTGGTTTCAATATCTATCTTATCACTAAACCTCTTGGTTTTCGTCGTATCCCTTGTTCCTCTTTTCTAACAGAGTGTTTTCAACTTTCTTCATCTTCATTGTTTTCTTTCTTTCATTTTGTTCAACCTCTCAAGGTTCTTTGGTTTCACTCGTTTGTCGGAGAAGCAACTTCGTTTTACCTCTTCCTCTCCCGTTTTCTCCGGTGCCATCCTAGATCTCGGGACGAGATCCTCTCGTAGTGGTGGAGTGTTGTGACGCCCCAAGACCGGAGCTTCAGTTGCCTTCCAGGGTTTCCGAGTTTTGTCGTGTGATTTGTTTGGTGTGTGCTTTCATCTTGTCATCTCTTGCATTGCATCATGTCATCATGCCATCATATCTTTATTTTAAAAACTCTTCTAAATAAATCGTATGGATTTTTCGATCCATTTAAACCGAGGGATTCACATGGTGACTTCTCTTTATAACATATCCTCCCAATATTAGGGAGCTATATTAAAAATATTCCATTAATTGGAATTCACCATAACACACTTGCAAAAATCCCATGCCTTTTCTGCTCCGAGTTGACCTCGAAACCTTGCCATTATTATTTTCATCATTTTCCGGAGTTCCACCAAAAATCCTTGGATCATTTTGTTAAATTCCTCACATTTTCTGAGCTGGGAAAATTATCCGTGTGTCCAAATCCTTTCCCCAACCCTCTCGTTCTTTTGTCTCTCTTTAATTGTTTTTCTGCTAGATATTAGGGTGAGAGAGAGAGAGCCCAGCCCATCTGCCACTAGGCCGGCCTAACCTCCCGCAGGCCTCCCAAGGCCCAACTCCTAGCGCCCTCCTCCTGCACCAGGAGCCTCGCGCGCGGCCCAAGGCCTAGGCCCAGCCGCGCCGCCTCTAACCCTAGCCCGCAGCATCTCCTCCTCTCGTTCCCTCGTCCCCCTCCTAGCGCCGCTCTGCCCGATCCCATCTCCCCTCGTCCTCCCCATCTCTCCCGAACCCCTCTGCCCGATCCCCGCCACCTCCTCGCGCCGGCAGCTCGCCACCAGGCCGGACCCCCGGTGGTCTCCTCGTCGCCAGCAGAGCTCCACCCGAGGCCGCCCGGCCTCTCTTCTCCTCCCCAGCGTCCACATCGCCAGCCTCGCCGTGCCTCCTTGGTGCTCCCCTTTCTCCGCGCCCGCCCTCGCCGGAAGAGGGTCAGGCAGAGCCCGTCGTTCTCCTCGCCGCCATCGTGCACCCTCTCCCGTCGCCGGGCCAGACCATCTCGCCGTTCCCTCCTCCGTCGCCGTCTTTGGCAGGGGTAGGAGCCCCATGTCCCGCACCACCTCCTGCCCGTACTCTCGGCCCTCCGTCGCCTGGCGGCGTGCCCCTCCTCGCCTCGTCCTCGGTGGGGTGCTCCCAGATCACGCCCGCCGCTGCATTCGCCCGCCTCTGCCTCCTCTCCATGGACCACTGCACCACCTCGGGCAGCTCCTGCCCGACGCCATGGCCGTGTAGCCCAGCGAGCCCTGCTCCTTCCTTTGCTGCCCCGCCGGTCGCCTCTGCCTCCACAACCTCCGAACCAGGACGCCAGGGCTAGCTTCGGGATTTTTCGCCAAGTACCAGGTCAACGAGGACGTTCGGATTCCGTCAAGTTCGACTACAGGTGGATGCACAAGTACCACGACGTCTTTGGGAGACCCGTTTTCGTCAAGTTCGACTACACGAATCGCCAAGTACCTCTCGGATCCGACAAGTACCCCTTCGGAGATGCCAAGATCGACTACACGATGATGCGACAAGTGCCCCGACAATACGCCAAGTACCTCTACCGTCGTCGCCGGAAACGCCAAGTACCACTACGACCCGACGACCACCGAACCGGAAACGACAAGTACCCCGATGACGTGTACCACTACCGTCGACCCTCGAAGACCCCGTGGACCCCGAACATCCACGGGACTTGAACAATTACTTCCGATGACGAGATGTACCACTACCATCGAACGTGAAACGACTACTTCCTCTACTTCCCTCGGCGACCGTGAGCGTCTACTTCCCTCTCCGAAACTCGACCCGTCCCGTTTGAACGTTCCGAAGGTATAACCACCGAGATGACCGCCGTGATCGAATCATCCTTGCGATGCCCCTCTTTTGCCATGCCACCGTTCCGTGGGAACCCGGAATCCGGGATCACCCCACCATCTTGCATGACTCGATTCCGTCACGCTTTCCTTTGCATCGGTATCTCAATCGATTTACCGGAACCGATATGTTGCCGTGGCACCATTTTCGGATTCGTTGCCGTGGCACCCCTTTCTTCCACCACGGTGACATAATGCTTCATATCATGCTCATGATAACGTTTTCATAATAATTGCATAAACTTGCACATGTCATCCGCATCATGATAACAACATTTAAGTGTTTATAATTGTTGTTTGCATTAATTTGCTTAAATGCCATGCTTAAATGATTTATTTCATAACTAAATAACCGTAACTCGGATTTAAATAATTTATATATGTAAATGGGGTAGAAAAATGCCTAGTTTAACATGGTAGCATTTCTTTGCATGTTTAACAACATTAAAATTGTGTTTAGGGCAGATCAGTACCTAATCCATAATATGCTCATGGGGATTTTCCGGAATTGTTGTTCGTTGTTTCCGGCCTCATTTAATCTTGCCTAAATAGGTAGTTTCATTATGCTTCACCTCTTGCCATGTTTAACAACATTTAATATTGTTGAGTACCTAACCGAGAGAGAACTAAATAATTGATGTGGTGTTTCGTCAATATGCAACTCGTTGCATATTGAGCTCCACTTAATTTGTAGGATTGTTTGTGCATATTGCCATGCCATGCCTCTTTAAACCGGACATGCATCATACTTGTTTGTGCATCATGTCATGTCCATGTGATGGTTGTTTTACTATGTTGTTTGCTTCTTTCCGGTTTGCTTTTCTCGTTAGCTTCGGTTCCGTTCCGGAGTTGTGAGGATTCATTCGACTTCATCCGTTTGTCTTCTTCATGGATTCGTTCTTCTTCCTTGCGGGATTTCAGGCAAGATGACCATACCCTCGAAATCACTACTATCTTTGCTTGCTAGTTGCTCGCTCTTTTGCTATGCCTATGCTACGATGCCTACCACTTGCTATATCATGCCACCCACATTGCCACGTCAAACCTCTAACCATCCTTTCCTAGCAAACCGTTGTTTGGCTATGTTACCGCTTTGCTCAGCCCCTCTTATAGCGTTGTTAGTTGCAGGTGAAGATGAAGTTTGTTCCTTGTTGGAACATGGAGATGTTGTTCCTTGTTGGAACATGTTTACTTGTTGGGATATCACAATATATCTTATTTAATTAATGCATCTATATACTTGGTAAAGGGTGGAAGGCTCGGCCTTATGCAGTGTTTTGTTCCACTCTTGCCGCCCTAGTTTCCGTCATATCGGTATTATGTTCCCGGATCTTTGCGTCCCTAACGCGGTCGGGTGATTTATAGGACCCCTTGACAGTTCGCTTTGAATAAGACTTTTCCAGCAAGGCCCAACATTGGTTTTACCATTTGCCTCACCTATGCCCTTTTTCCTTGGGTTTCGGAGCAGGGTCATCTTTATTTTAGCCCCGGACGGTGCTCCTTGAGTCTTGGCCCGAACTAGAGCCCTGTCTGGCGCCCCTCAAGGCAACTTGAGGTTTGGTTTTAGTTGTATGGACTGCTCATCCGAGTGTGCCACGAGACCGAGATATGTGCAGCTCCTATCAGATTTGTCGGACATCCGGCGGCTTTGCTGGTCTTGTTTTATTGCTGTGAAATGTCTTGTAGCCGGATTCGAGACTGATCGGGTCTTCCGGGAGAAGGATTATCCTTCGTTGATCGCGAGAGCTTATCATGGGCTAAGTTGGGACACCCTGCAGGGTTTGAACTTTCAAAGCCGTGCGCGGTTATGTGGCAGATGGGAATTTGTTAATGTCGGTTGTAGAAAACCCGCAGTTGATCTTAATTAAAATACACCAACCGTGTGCGTAACCGTGAGTGTCTCTTTTGGGGTTGATCGAGAGGAGAACACGGTTTCGGGTTATGTCGGCGTAAGTAGGAGTTCAGGATCACTTCTTGATCATAGTTGTTCGACCGTGCTTTGCCTCCTCTTCTCGCTCTCTTTTGCGTATGTTAGCCACCATATATGCTAGTCGCTTGCTGCAGCTCCACCTCACTACCCTGTCCTACCTTTAAGCTTAAATAGTCTTGATCTCATGGTGTGAGATTGCTGAGTCCCGTGACTCACAGATACTTCAAAACCAGTTTGCGGTGCCGTTGAAACCGTGCGGTGATGCACTGAGCTCAAGGAGGAGCTCGATGAAGATCTTGTTCATTGTGTTGTTTCGCTTCAGCAGATCAAGTAGTGGAGCCAGTTGGGACGATCGGGATCTGTGTAGCATTTGGGGTAGTCTTCTTTTATTTTGGTTCCGTAGTCGGACCTTGATTGTATCTGTATGATGTAATGTTTTTACCCATGTATTGTGTGAAGTGGCGATTGTAAGCCAACTATGTATCTCTTTCCCTTATGTATTACATGGGTTGTGTGAAGATTACCTCACTTGCGACATTGCTTTCAATGCGGTTATGCCTCTAAGTCGTGCTTCGACACGTGGGAGATATAGCCGCATCGAGGGCGTTATAAAAGATAAGCAAAGAGCTTATAAGCAAGAACCATAGCATCATACAACATTAAGATTGTCATATCCGATCATCTTGGATCATAGCACCGAAATATCATACATATAGCATACTTGGGATAGAGATCGTTGCATTTTTCCGAATAGGTTGTGCACAAGTTCGCGTATCCGCCTATTGTGCAATCGTGCTAGCGTCTCTCTAGTATTGTGCAACAAGAGCATTCTCGTGGTTTCCACATTTTGGCTCACTTTTGGTTTGCACAATCCCACTTATCTATTTGCGTGTGTGTTTCCGTGTACCACTACTTGCTTGGTCTACTTGTTACATTTGCGAATTTGCGAATCTTTTTCAACTTTATTGAGTCTCACTTACAATTGCATCAAATTTTGTGCCACCATCCTAACCGAGCTCCACCATAAGCTTTTATTTGTGTAGGTGTGAGAACCGACAAGAATCGGTACCAAGAGTGCTATTTCATTGTCCGCATTTGAGTGAACTTGATTCATTTTCAACATCGGTCAAAGGTACATTGGTATAAGTTCTTTCCGTTCTACCACTCACATCTTGTTTGGAATGATGGATAGGCCAAGTTCTTCTACCAACCCACTCTTCATTGAGCAAGGCGACGACATGTCCTCATCGTCACCAAGAGCCACCTCTTTGGTGCACTGTGGCGTTGCACCAAGAACAACAAGCAATGGCGATCGATCGACAACCTAGCCACCGACTTGCGACTCTCGAGCAACGTACAAGAGACTACGCCGACAACAAGTTCGAGGCTCACAAGGAAGAGAATGATGCAAGAATGGGACGAGATCCCGCGTTGATGAGAAAGCGGCATCATTCCACTTCTTCATCATCAAGACGGAGCCGCTCGAGTCGACATTCCGACGACACATTCTACGACTCAAGTACACCGTCATCGAACACTCTTGACGAGCAGCAGCGCCAAGACCGTCATGCATCTCGCAACCCGCTACATGACAAGCATTCACAAGAGCAAGTTGATGATCAAGTTCCTCGTCCTCAATCAAACCAAGAGGCTTTTGCTCAAGCCCAAAACGACAACGTCTTCGCCGCCAACGAGAGGAAGAAAGAGCGCGTCGTCACCTAAGGCGAACAAGGCGCCAAGGCTCAGCGTCTTCAACAACAACAATGTGAAGCGCAAGCTCTTGAGGCGCAACGTGCCCTTCAAGAATCAAGTAGAGCCTTCGCCAACCGCAATCGCGAACGGCGCAATCAAGAGGAAGCCCTTCGAGAAGAAATCCAAGAGAGGAATTACCAACCTCATGTACAACGTCAAGTTCCTCAAGCTCCTCCACAAGCTCGTCAATCTCCACCTCAACAGCAAGTTCAACAAGAGCAAGTTGATCATGGTCTTCCTCCGCGCCAAGAGCAACATGAAGACGAGTACATTCCACGTCAAGGACGTCATCATCAACATCGCCAACAACACAACGAAGAGCAACGCTACGGCAAGCTAAAATTCACCATGCCAAAGTTCAATGGAAGCAATGACCCCGAAGACTACCTCTCATGGGCATTGAAGGTTGACAAAATCTTCCGCTTGCACAACTACGATGAAGCGAAGAAAATCGCTATGGCATCACTTGAGTTCCAAGATTATGTGCTCATATGGTGGGAACAAATCATTGGCTGACGACAAGCAAGAGGTGAACCCCAATCACCACTTGGGCTCAAATGAAGGATGTCATGCGAGCACGTTTTGTGCCAACCTACTACAACCGCGACCTCTTCAAGAAACTCCAACTACTCAAGCAAGGAACAAAGAGCGTTGAAGAATACTACAAGGAGATGGAGATAGCCATGATTGAGCCAATGTCAAGGAAGATGATGAGCAAACTATGGCACGTTTCTTGAATGGACTTAATCATCCCATCAAGAAGATCGCCGACTTCCAACCATACTCAACCCTCATTGAGCTCGTGCATCAAGCTACAAAGGCGGAACGCCAAGTGCAAGATGACTTCAAATCGCCAAGTACTCATCCAAGACCTCGGCTTCCCCAACAATCAAGCTTCAACGACTCCTCCAACATCTACACCAACCAAGCTTCCTTCAAGAAACGACGACAAGTCAAGTTACAAGAAGACATCGACAAGTTCAAGTCGTCCTCCTCCTACTACAAGCAACCTCAAGCCGCGTGCTTCATCCTCTACTCCGACCGATGAGACCATCAAGACAAGCTCCTTCAAGTGTTTCACTTGCGGCGGCCGAGGCCACAAGTCATCTGAATGCACCAACAAGCGCACCATGATCCTCAACGACGATGGCACATATGACTCTATGAGTGAAGAGGAAATGGAAGCCCTTGAGCAAGTGGCCATGCACCGCAAGTGAATGAAGATGAAGATGATCAAGTCTTTTGTGATGAGGATTCGTGCCCGCCTCGTTGTCTCCAAGGTCTTGACTCTTCAACATCAACAAGAAGAAGACCAACGATGCCACATCTTCCACACAAAAGCGGCATCAATGGACGGTCCATCAA
>JAHIAM010014285.1:0-14392 GCA_021605205.1 Aegilops longissima
AGATGTAGTATTCATGAATGGTATCGTCAATGCAAAACAAGCGAATGTCCTTTGAACCATCTCAATATTCCATTTAACATGTCACGAACCATCTCAAGATTCGATTTAACATCGAGACACACACAACCATCATCGTAAGGTGGGTACCTTCCTAGTGGTCTACCACAAACCAAAACAGACCACTTCTCTAGATGCATCTACCTAGGCTCGGAGTTGGGCGTCGGTGGACTTGTAAGTGCATCTAGTGCCTATAGTGATTTTGGTGTATTGAAGACTTATAGGTTAAGGAACTAATGCGTTTGTAAGTGTACACAGATCTATAAGTCTATGAGGAGTTTGATATTTCGAGTGAAAATCGACCCTAAAATGAAGTTCTTATTTGAAGACTTTGATATTCGAAGACTTTAGAAGACTTTGAAAGTGAAGAAATTGGTGTGACCTTGAAGACTTGGTATTCATTTGAGGAACATGAGCGTGAAGACTTTTGTTTTCGTAGTTTCATTTTCTCTTTCTTGAGTCATAGGAAACACCGTCTTTGTTAAAGGGGTGGGAAATACTAAGGAAAAATTTCCATGTGATGCTCAAATCAAAATCCTACACCTACCAATCCCTTGAGTGAAGCCTTTGGAAATCTCATACGATTCGGTCAATTTCTTGATGTGAGGCGAAGTTCTTACAGTGTTGAGAATTTATTCGGCGAGGAGTTAAAATTGCTGATGAATTGCCTACGATGAGGATCATGATAGCCACGAGAATTTGATATTCAAATTTCCGACCGTTCTTGTCTTCTTGCGCTAGCTATCCCAAAATATCTTATCCACCTAACGGTCATATCATTGAAGGGCATTTATGTCTTATCATGTCGGGCTGCTCCTAGGCTATAAATAGCCGCCCCTACAACCACTAGCTGGTTGGCTGCTCAGAAGAACTTGACACTTGTCATTTGAGAGCAACCCATCCTCACGAGGACTTTGGCGAAAATCATCAAGTGAGGAAAACCCAAAACCAAACCCTACAAACCCAAAGTGATTGAGCATCCTTGAAGAAATTGATCCTGCGTGGATCCGGCGCTTATTACCTTTGAAGGCTGCTTCTTCCAGACGGTTAGGCGTCATGGTCGAAAGCATCAAGAGGAATTGTGGATCGCCGAGTGACCAAGTCTGTGAAGGTTTGGAAGTCACTGAAGACTTACCACGAGTGATTGGGCCAGTGCATGTGACCTTAGTTCAAGGAGAATCTGGTGAGGACTGGGTGTCTGAGCTGTGCTCGCTATTGGGTGTCGGGACTGTGTGTCCTCAGTTTAAATACTCGGCCGCTCCAACAGACGTACAAGCGAGGCAGGTTGGAACTGGTCTACCAAATCATTGTCTTCATCAACCTAACTGGTTCTATTTCCTCAACCCTTTCATTTCCTCATTACTGTGTTGAGTGTTTGTTCATATCTGTGTTTGAAGACTTTGACTGAAGACTTTCAAAATTTACTCAGTTCAATTTCTTCAGTCTGTTTGTCTTCATCTTGTGTTATCCTGTGATTACGCTTTCTGTACTCTGTGATTGTCTTCATTTCATCATGATGACTATGCTTGTAATCTGTTATGCTTACTTCTAAGTACTTATTCCGCTGCAAGTAGTTCTTAGCTAAGGAATTTCCTCACGCAAATTCCTCGTTGAAGAATTCATAAAATGCCTATTCACCCCCCTCTAGTTGATATAGCAGCTTTCAATTGGTATCGAGCAAGGTACTCCCTTGTTACGTGTGATTTAGTTTAACCACGGAGTTTTAGTTATATGGGCCGCAGGTATGATCAAGGTCTCGGCAGGGTGTCCTACCTTGATGGGACGGACTACCCTCTTGGAAGAACAAGATGCGAATGCATCTTGAAGCAATTGACAACGATCTACGGTATGTTGTGACGAAGGTGTTTCCTCGGTCACACCTTCTACGAATGATGCTGATGTGAAGAGATTCAAGCAACTCGATTCTCAAGCGAAGAATATCATATGTGGCCATCGAGCAAAGGTCAATATGGAAGAGTGAGTGCTTTGGAATCTGCCAAGCTCATCGGGACAGGCTGTCCAAAGTAAATGAAGGTGTCTCAACTCAGCGGACTCTCGAGTTGATGTTCTTGGAATCTCTTCAACGCTTCAAAAGACTAAACGAAAATGTTCAACAAACCTTGATCGCCTCCGACATCTCAAATGAGCTTCAAGCACTTGGTGCCACCATCACCGACCATGAAGTGGTGAAGAAATTATTAAGATGCGATTCCTCATTTGATACTCGGCCGGATGATACAAGAAAGGCTGACTACAAGTCTCTTGATCCTGCCGATATCCTCGAAAGGCTAAATACTCACGAGTTCGCTTCTGAAAAGAGATCTCTATGGTTACGGCTATGGAAAAACCACGTGCCCGAAGGCCCGAATTGTCGAATCGAGGTGAAGACTACGGTAGGCCTTGGAGATCCTGAAGAATTTGGCAGGAGCTAGCCTTTCGTGAAGAAATTCGAAATTCTCAAAAAGTGGTCGCTTTGGAAAATCCTCAAGGCGGTGATTCCTCATCTAGTGACTATAAGAAGACTTTGTCACAAATGCAAAAACCTGGTCACTATATCCGATTGTCCTCGATGGGAAAAGGAATTAAAGAAGAAGAAACACAAGGATTACAGTTACGATGGCGAAGAAGAAGAAGAAATCATCAAATCCATCATCAAAATCCTCAAAACCTTCTTCTCACAAGAGGAGCAGCTCCAAAAGGGCTCGGGCATTCATTGGCAAGGAAATGGACTCCGAAGCTGAATCGGGAACATGAGGAAGAGGAGAGCGAAGAATCCGAATCTGGTGTGGCTAGTGCGCCCGCTCTTTGGTTAGCAAGTCCATCTTCAACCTTTGAAAACCCGGCCCTTGAAAAAGCGATGAGGATGATGATATTCCGCTCCACCTATTGCTTCATGGCAAAAGGTGCTGGTACTAATTTCACCTCTTAGAATCTAGTGAAAATGAATCGATGAGGATCTCAAGCCCGACTACTCAAAACTTGCTAAGATAGCTATAAAACAACAAAGGGCTTTTGAAAGGTTCAAAACATGCTAGATAAGTGATGATATGTTGGGTGAAGAAATGGATGCACTCAATCCCTGATGAAAATCTTGAGACTTGATCAAGGCTTGACCCTTCAAGGTCATCATAACACTCTCCTATCGATCATGAAAACTTTCTTATGAATTTCTTCAAAAGAAAGCAAGATCTTGAAAGCTAAAGGCGAGTTATGAAGATCTTGAAAGGGCGCGATTCATTACTTGCTCAACAAATCAAGCGCTTCTCAAGAAAAATTTGTTCCTCCATGCTTAAAGTGCATTGAACATGAATCCTTTAATTCTTCCTGAATGTTCAAATGCTTCAACTGTTACAAATTCTTCACCCTCCTTGCTATCACTAATTCCTCATCGAGGACATTGCTAGTATCCCAGGGTGGGAATTGTACAAAAAAAGCCTCAAAGGGAATCAGACTCTTTGTGATGTGCTTAAAAGCAGATCCTCAAAGAACCCTAGGAAAGAATATTGCCTTTGAGAGGAAACTCAATCTTGATGGAACATACTAGAAGCACGACGGTATCCCAAAACCTCGTGGGTTCTTTGCAAAGGGACCTCGATTGATCCATCTAACTTATCTGGCTTTACATGCGAATCTCCTCATTCTCTTGATGAGTCATTTGACTCTAACTATAAACTGTTCAAAAGATCGAATGGTGAAGCATTTGCTAGATATGTTGGTACTAACTGCAGGGCAGTTCCCCTATGAAGAAAATCTGGGTTCCCAAGAAGTGCCTTGAAAGTCTTCAAGTGAATGTCCTCATGACTCCACCGGTGAAGAATAGGAACCCCGGATCAAATTCTTCATATGGACAAAATTCTTCATATGGATCCAAGTCCTCATATGGACCAAATTCCTCCGTGGATCAAATTCCTCAAAAGGATCAAAGTCCTCATATGATTATCATCGTGCTAACAACTCTGTTTGGGGGGTAAAGCTAAGGGCTATGAATATGGCATTATTCTTCAAACCAATATGTTCATATGTCCTCGAAGAATTTCTTGCTTATTCATATCTTACCTAACCCCTCTTATGTGAAGCGAAATGGTTTGGCCTCTATCCACCATTCTCTATGGTGCTCATAGGTGATGAACTCTTTGCCACCTTGAGATGTGGGTGGTGAAGAAAAAACTAATCTCTTCGGTCGGTCTCCGGGCGTGCCTTCGTCCGAAAGAATTTCTTTGGGGGACAAATTGCCGAAAGGGCCGAGCTAATCATGATGAAATGAACTTTCATTTCCACGTCCTCATCTTGCTTATCTGAATCTTGGGATGAAATTCATCGATGAACTTGATATCATATTCTAGCGATGAAGTATATGAGATGCGTAAGTTTACTAATTCATCTGCGGGATGATCAACCCAAAACCCGAGTGGGTTCTCGATAGTGGATGTACAAATCACATGGTTGGTGACAAGAATCTATTGATGGATGCTCCCTTATCACCGTCTCTAAAACATATCATCTTTCTTGACAAAGGCAAAAGTCAGTATTGGGACTTGGTAAGGTTGCTATCTCTAAGGACATGCACATGGACAAAGTCATGCTTTTGAGTCTTTAGGATATAACCTCATGGTCTCAATGCTTTGTGATCTTGATATGGTGTTATCTTTGGAAGTATCATTGTGTTGTGATTATGGGGTGACAATTCCAAAGTCTTTGAAGGCTTTGGGAGGAGACTTGTATATTGTTGACTTCTCCACGGGACCACAACCAGCCATGTGCCTACTTGCAAAAGCTTGGAAAGGCTGGCTATGGCATCGGCGACTTTCCGCAGGGCATGAGGAATTTACTGCGGCGAAGAAGCATGTCATTGGCATTGAGAATGTCAAATTCCTCAAGGATCCTTATCCGAACTGTGAAGCTGGAAAAATGACCAAGGCCAAGCATCCGAAAGACTATCATGACCACTACTCGTCCCTTGAATTGCTTCACATGGACCTCTTTGGTCCCAATCATTACTCAATGTCACTAATGATGCATCTCTTTATGGCTTGGTTTTGTTGATGATTACTCCGTTACATCGGGTACAATTTTCCTTACAAAAATCAAGTGCAGGAAGTCTTCAAGCGATTTTCTTGAGGGCTTCAACTAACTTTGGTGTGAAGATCAAGCACATCGGGAGTGACAATGGGCTGAGTTCAAAATTCGGTCTTGATGACTATCTTGATGAACTTGGTATCACTCATGAGTTATTCCTCCTTATACTCCTCGGCAAAATGGGCGTCGTGGGCGCAAGAACGAACTCTTGTTGAGATGGCTGCCTTTATGCTTGATGAATACAAAAGCGCTGGTTGTTTCGGATTGAAGCAATTGACCTTGCGTGCCACATCATCAACAGTATATCTTCACAAATTCTTCAAAGACTGCCTATGAACTCCTCCGACAAAAACCTAATGTAAGTTATTTGAAGTCTTGATTGCTAAATGCTGGATTAGAGATCCTCACCACAACTCTAAATTTGCAAAGCACATGAAGGTTTATGCTTGGTTGGAAAGGACTGCACACCTCTGAGTCTTCAATATCGCTCTTCACAAGATTGTTGACCTTTGGATGCGGTTCGATGAAACTAATGGCTTAGAGCACCTACCTTCTGTTAAGGCGAACCAGCACGAGGATTCTATCGGGTTCAAGGCAACGAGGATGTCATTCCTCTTGAAGAAACTCTTGAAGAACTTCGTCCTGTCTGTGAAGAACATCGGTGATGCACAAAGATAATCTGAAGAAAATGGTCTGAGAAAATGATCAAATTCCTCGGCGACAACCAGCACATCCTTTGCAAAAGAAGTGCAAGTGGAAAGATCATCGATGACATTGAAGCGCGAGTCCTCTCCTTTCGCTCAAAAGCTTCACATTTATCTAACTTTTGTGGGCACTATGCTTTTGTCTCACCAAAGCCCACTAAGGTAGATGAAGCATTTCTCCGGAGTGGATTCAGGCCATGCAAGAAGAATTACATCAGTTCAAGCTCAACAATGAGGAACGGTCAAGCGTCCAGATCCTCACAAGCATAATATCATTGGCACAAAGTGGATCTACCGCAACAAGCAAGATGAAAATGGTCTTGTGGTGAGGAATAAAAGGCGACTAGTAGCTCAAGGCTACACCGAGTTGAAGGTTGATTTGATGAAACTTTTGCACCTTACTTAGACTTGAGTCTATTAGCATATTACTATACTAACCATCACAATATCACTTTATATCAAATGGATGTGAAAAGTGCATTCCTCAATGGTAAGCTTGAGGAAGAAGTATATGTTGCTCAACCCCAGGTTTTGAAGATCCAAAGAATCACAAAGTCTTGGACTAAATAAGGCCCTCTATGGCCTCAAAAGCCCCTCGGGCGTGGTATGATACATTGAAGGAATTCTTTGTGAAGAATGGCTTCCACCTGGTTCACTCGACCCTACTCTTTACTAAATCTTATGATGGTGAACTGTTTGTGTGCCAAATATATGTTGATGATATTATCTTTGGTTTTGAAACGTTATAGTGATGAATTTGCCTTATGATGAGTGAAGAATATCAAATGCCTATGATGGGAGAGTTGAAATTCTTCTTAGGTCTTCAAATTAAATCAACAACATAATGGCATATTCATATCTCGGAGAAATACCTCAAAGATGTCTGAAGAAATTGGCATGCAAGATTGCAAAGGTGTCAAAATTCCTATACAAATGGCCATCTATGCAGTAAAATGGTATTGACTTGATCATAAGGTATACCGCTCCATGATTGGCTCTTTATTGTACTTATGTGCATCTAGGCGGATATAATGCTTAGTGTTTGCATGTGTGCCCGATTTCAAGCTACCGAAGGAATCACACCATAAGGCTTGAAGTATATTCTTGATATCTAGCTCCACACCAACACTAGGATTATGGTACCCCAAGGGCTCTACTTTTGAATTGGATATTAAACTGACTATCTTTTGGTGTGTGGACCGCAAGTCAACATCTGGTACTTGTCATTTCCCGGACGATCTTTGGTGCATTGGTCCTCGAAAAAGCGAACTGCGTATCCATCCGCGCGGAAGCTGAATACATTCTGCTGGCTCGTGTTGTGCTCAATTACTATGGATGAAGCAAACTCTCAAGGACTCGGCATCAACGTGAAGAATGTGCCCTCTCTTGTGACAATGAGAGTGCCATCAAGATTGCTCATAACCCGATTCCATTTTCGAAGACAAAGCACATTCAAATTGTCATCATTTTCTTGTGATCATGTGTTGAAGGCGACATCTCCATCGAGCGCGTGAAGTGAAGAACAGCTAGGATATCTTCACTAAGCCCTTGGATGAGAAGAGATTTAGCAAGTTGCGGTGTGAGCTAAATATCTTAGAATCTTGAATGTTCTTTGAAAGGGACACATCCTAACACTTATGCAAAATTATTGACTTAGATGTGCAACACATGAAGAAAGCGTTTTCTTCAATCAATGAAGAATAACACTCTAAATGTGAAGAAATTAATGAAGAATTTGATTCTGAACCCTCGACAATTTGAAGGTTATTGGAACATCATCATTCTTATCGGTTGGGTCACGCCACCACCAAAGTTGAAAATCTTCAATTTGAGTTTTTCCTTAGTTTTGAAATTCTTCAGTTTTCAAATTCTTCAACTTTGCAAAATCTTCCTTTTTTCTTTCTTCGGCTTATATATATATGGGTTTATGTCCTCTCGCATTCACTTATGGCTATTTCTTCAAGTCGTTTTTATTCGCTAAGTGAATGTGATGGACCCTTCCCCTCTATGCTATACTCAACCCAATCCATTCACAAATTCTTCATATGCGTTCTATTTTGAAACTTCGTTCAAAATCTTCCTTTTCCTTGACAGCTGAAGAAATTCGAAGGAACTTTACAACTAATCTTATCAAACTTTCGGTTTTGCCCTCAAACTTTCCGCATCCCCGATGCATTATTCTATTCACCCCGATCGTACGATCTCCACTACGATCCGTGGGTGACACATTCGTGAGAAGGAAATGGTAGGGCATGTTAGTCCCTAAATCTTGAGGCGATCCGTTTTTTACCGTGTCTATAAATACCCTCTCTCCCTTCCTCACTCTTTTACTCGCCGACCTCTCTCTCTCCCTCGGCTCCTCAAACCCTAAGGCCGCCGCTTCTCCATCGTCGCCCGGTGAGGAAAAGCTTCCTTGCCTTGACCTGTCCCGGCGTACTTCGCCCAACATGGAAATCTTCACTCCGCCTCGCCGTAGCTGTCTTCCTCCGAAGTTAGGCGTGGAAGATCTGAGCAGACGAACTTCCCAACTGTTCTTCTCAGTTAAGTCGTGTTCTTCACTTGGGTAATTAAAAGTTACTTTTATTACTCACTTTGATTCTCAAATCTTCTTCAAATTCTTAAAAGGTGTTTATTCTTCAAATCTTCACACATATGAACACCTCAAATCTCTTGATTAGTTTCTCTAAGCAATGATTTTCTTCAAGATTCCTCAATTTGTGGATCCTCGATCTATACAACTCTGGAACCTAAGACAAAAGGCGCTTAGTGAAATTCTTCAAAGGCTCATCTGGTCAAAATCCTCAAAACTTGTTTTTTTAAAAAACCACGAGGCAATGACCTCTCCAAATTCCTCGCACCTATACTCTGTTCACAGTACAAATGTCCTTCTTGAATCCCTAGGTTCTCATCAACTTAACTCATTTGCAGCGTTCCTCGAAGAAAAACTGCATACTTCTTGAGAGAACTCAATTGTTCAATTTCCTCAATGAAGAACATGGCGGGCGGTGAAAGCCACGAAGGGAGGAAAAGAAACCGAGGTTATGACTGCGTTTGAAATCCACGAGGAAATATATCTTACTCTTTGGGATGAAAAAGCAAAAATCAGCATGGTGCGTATTGGAAGATTGAGCGGAGATGGGCCGGGAATGGAGGAATATAGATATGTAACTCCTAAGTACATGAAGAAATTTGCTCTTAATCCTCCATGCCCGAGCTCCTTTGGCACCTGGCCAAGTAGCTGATCCCACAAGCATCAAGCGAGGTGAGGACTTTCCGATGAATGGGCTAAGGCTAAGCAAATTTGGCAAAACAAGCAAAGGAGGGTGAAGAAATTCAATGAGGATTCTGCGCTGCTACCCCCGAGGTCTCGGTCAAAGCCAGGAAATCTTGCAAAAAAGCCTGCTCATAAGCCAAGTGCTTCACCATCTGGCCCTCACGGCCAAGTTCCTCGGCCCTTCAAGCAAATTCCTCCTGGATGCTCCACCAAAGTCCTCAACAGCTCCATCAAAATCTTGGTCCCTATGCCTGGCTACATGTCAAGGACTGCTGGTTTCTCAATTGCCTCGAGCATTTCGCAAGTTCTCGGCTGCTCCCATTTCTTCATTCCCGACTCAATTTGAAGACCAAAGCAACAGTTGGGGAGGTCCTCGGCCTAAAGGGAAAAACAGGTTGCATTCCATGTGCCATCGATGATGAGCGTCGATGAAGAACTTGCGGAAATCATGGAGACCGTCAAGTAAAGGCCGCTAGAGCCAAAGGTACATCTCTGCCCTTTGCTTTGGGCCTTGAAGAAAGTCCTCGACTTTATTGATCTGGCACAAGGATCCCAATACCCCTATGCGACTTTCATCGACACCGGACAAAGTCATCGTTGACTCACTTTCCTGAAGAAAATGGAAGTTTGAAAGGGGGGAAATCAAAAGGCTCAATACAGGAAGGAGAAGTTCACGAAGAAACGTCGTCAAAATGACACAGGAGCTTCTCAAGGTCCAAATTCAAGACCTCGGCAAAACTTGATTCCTACTTGCTGATTGGCAAGGGGCCAAGGTCAGATTAAATCAACTGGAAGAAATTCACAAATGTTGTTGCCCCGGTTGCAACATGAAACCTCGGGTGGAGCCTCGGCTGCCCTCTTGAAATCATGCCACACCGTGGCGCCCTCTGATTCGGGCTGATGATCCCATTCCGGCGGAAGAAATTGCGGGGCACCCACTAGTAGTGCGCTTTGGAAATACTCAAGACAGGGAACGCCATCGATTGCCTTTGAAAACGAACCAAATTCCTCAGCTCCTCCTGCCAACTCCAACTCCAATTCTTCCATCGCCTCGATGTAAAAAAACCAAGGCTCGAGCGAGCTGCTTTGGAAAAGGAAAGCATCAGTCGTCGATTCTTGACTTGGAAGAAAATGAAGCCAATGACCAGCTCATTCGAAAATCCAATTGATGCTGTTCCAATTTCCTCCATACCATCAAAGGAAGTTGTTCCTTTTGGGAAGACTATGAGATCCCAATCGGATCGATGAAGAACATCAGCTTTGCTTTGAGCAGGTTGATGAAGAAATTGAAGTGGATGCAATCCCTTCAACCGATCATTCCCTCAATGCCTCGGTTCCGGTGAAGAGGCTGGTGTTGAGAAATTGAAGATGAATGTGGATATTGGATGCACCACTCCGGTGATAAATGATGACTTTTGGGAAAATCGGCATCCCAATCTCCTCTCTTCACCCGCTCCAACAAATTCCTCTTCCCCCCAAACAGTCCAAATGGACTCAAGAAAATCAACCCTTGGTTACGGCATGAAGAAATTCCAGCCACTAGTCTTTGATAAGCTCTTCTTTCTTTGATCCTCGGGCGCATCTGTTGAGGAACAAGAAATTCCTCGCTGAAGAAGAACTTCCGATTCTTGAGGTGGTGATGCAACTCCGGACACCCCTCTGCCAAAGCAAAGAATCCGTTTTCAAGCAAGCAAAGTTCAAGGCTGAAGATTTCTTTGCCGAGCTGTTCTTCGAATATAATCCATATGATTCTGCTCGCATTAGGAAAGGCGCTTACGGACTGCCGGAAGCCAACTTCTATTCCTCGGTGCTCTTCAACAAGGATAAAATCTTGATCTTGCTCATATTCCTCATGTGGATATGGAGTGCTGCCGGAGCTTTGAGCCAGTCCTCGGTGTTCTTCACGGCGGGACTTCTAAATTTCTGCGATATCGGTGGCTGGAATGAAAGCTAATTCTTGATTTTATGCAACGCACATCACGGAGGCTGAAGATGTGAACTCATGGGTCTTAGATTGGATGACTGAAAATACTCACTACAAGGCACCAGCAACTGAATTGCCGTGCCTACCACGATCCTCTGCTTGATGGTGCACGGACGTATCTCTGACGAACCGAACTTACAAATCACTATATGCAAGTCTTGATGAAGCCTTTGAAGCCAAGGCAGGCCCCAAGAACCAAATTCCTCGTCAAGGAATTATATGTGCCTCGGACTGTCTATCGGATTAGCGAAGACAATGAGGTCAATCAAAGGTCACGACTTCGAGCGATGAAGAATCGTTGGCATCATGAAGAATATGCTTTCAACATCATCCATGGCGTTCCGTCAACTTCCATGATTTCTTCATGAGGACTCGGCAAACATTGCTATGTCACCATTTGAGCGAAGCCTTATCGCCTTGGATTATGAGATTCATCGGTCAAGGTCTTCACTCAATTACAAGGCTGATACTTTGAACCCACTGCTACTTGCCCGATTGAAGTCCTCAAGCGGACCTTTACCTCGGTGATGACAAGGGCAAGGCTACTGCTGTGATCGATGAAGGCATTCGTCCATTGGATGGACAGTTTACAAAGCACATCCTACTCCACCAATGATGACTCGCCACATGACTCGCAAATACCTCGTCAAGCAAAGTCCTCAAGCTCTGCACCGGGTGATGGTGATCGTGAGTTACTCCTCGGTCTTCATCGAAGGTTGATCGTAATCATAAATGGGTCAGCGTCGGTTTGGTACTCTTCTTTACAACATGACCTCAACACACAATGCGTGAAGAAAAACCCTACTACCTCCATGAAACCTTCAAGCGCTTTTGGGCTGTTCTTTCACATGTCTCTGTGAAGAAGACGACTTCAATGGGTCTCAAGGAAGAATTTGACTGATCGCACCTCCTCCGAAGAAATTCAAGAAGGTCAAAGTTCCTTCCTTGGTGGCCAGCTCCTATTCTTCATCTCGCGACACGATGAAAATGAAGATTTGGAAGACAACTGCGGCTGGTCCTACTTCAACAACCGACCCCAGGTCTTTGGCGCTCCGTCTTCATCTTGAAATTCTTGAGGGCGTTAGTCCTCGATTTGATCCTTTTGGTCATTCGATGACAAAGGGAGAAATTTGAGTTAGTCTTCAAGCGGGTCTAGTTTTGTCTATATCAGTATTTTATTTCTATTAAGTTACAACTCTCGTTCTTCGAAACCTTTTATTGGATCGAGTTGTAATCTTAAACCCGATGGTGCTTTGATACTTTTGATGCATTATGCTCTTGCTCTATGCTCGATTCTCGTGAGCTCCTTGAAACTCTTCATATCAAATCGATTTGGGCTCGATACTCTTGATGCGATACCTTGCATAACATCAAGCACCATATTTCATCATGCATTTCAAATTCTTCATATTATATGTTAAATCGTGTATGAATTACAAGATATAGGGGAGATCTCCATGATTCATTTCTTCAAATGTGCATTGCCTCAAAGCAAATTCCTCACTATGCACATCTTTGGGGAGTTCTTCTACATCTTGCAACAAATTCCTCATTATCGTATTTACACTTCATATGTTTATCCCGTTGAAAACTTAACCTATATTGTCATCAATCACCAAAAGGGAGATTGTAAGTGCATCTAGTGCCCTTAGTGATTTTGGTGTATTGAAGACTTATAGGTTAAGGAACTATCTGTTTGTAGTGTACAGATCTATAAGTCTATGAGGAGTTTGATATTTACGGTGAAAATCGACCCTAAAAATGAAGTTCTTGATTGAAGACTTTGATATTACGAAGACTTTCTAAAGACTTTGAAAGTGAAGAAATTGGTGTGACCTTGAAGACTTGGGATTCATTGGAGGAACATGAGCGTGAAGACTTTTGTTTCGTAGTTTCATTTTCTCTTTCTTGAGTCATAGGAAACACCGTCTTGTTAAAGGGGTTGAGAAATACTAAGGAAAATTTCCATGTGATGCTCAACTCAAAATCCTACACCTACCAATCCCTTGAGTGAAGCCTTTGGAAATCTCATACTGATTCAGTCAATTTCTTGATGTGAGAGATGAAGTTCTTACAGTCGTTGAGAATTTGTTACGGAGGAGTTAAATGCATTCCGAATTGCCTACGATGAGATCATGATATACGAGAATTTGATATTCAAATTTCCGACCGTTCTTGTCTTCTTGGCGTGTCCCAAAATATCTTATCCACCTAACGGTCATATCATTGAAGGGCATTTATGTCTTATCATGTCGGGCGCTCCCTAGGCTATAAGTAGCACCCCTACACCACTAGCTGGTTGGCTGCTCGAAGAACTTGACACTTGTCATTGAGAGCAACCCATCCTCTGAGGACTTTGAGAGAAAATCATCAAGTGAGGAAAAACCCAAAACCAAACCTACAAACCCAAAGTGATTGAGCATCACTTAAGAAATTGATCCTGCGTGGATCCGGCTTATTACCTTTGAAGACTGTGCTTCTTCCGGATGGTTAGGCGTCATGGTCTAGAAACATCAAGAGGAATTGTGGATCGCGGTGACCAAGTCGTGAAGGTTTGGAATCGCTGAAGACTTACCACAGTGATTGGGCAGTCTGTGACCTTAGTTCAAGGAGAATCTGGTGAGGACTGGGTGTCTGAGCTGTGTGCTTTGGGTGTCCGGGACTGTGTGTCCTCGAGTTTAAATACTCAGCCGCTCAACAGCGACAAGCCCGAGGCAGCAGTTGGAACTGGTCTACAAATCATTGTCTTCATCAACCTAAGCGGTTCTATTTCCTCAACCCTTTCATTTCCTCATTCTTGTGTTGAGTGTTTGTTCATATCTGTGTTTGAAGACTTTGGTGAAGACTTTCTCAATTTCCTCAGTTCAATTTCTTGATCTGTTTGTCTTCATCTTGTGTTATCCTGTGATTACGCTTACGTACTCTGTGATTGTCTTCATTTCATCATGATGACTATGCTTGTAATCTGTTATGCTTACTTCTAAGTACTTATTCAGCTGCAAGTAGTTCTTAGCTAAGGAATTTCCTCACGACAAATTCCTCGATGAAGAATTCATAAAATCGCCTATTCACCCCCTCTAGTCGATATAGCACTTTCGGACTTGAATCCTCCTCCCAGACGGTGGCGTCAAGGTCCTCCACACCTCTGCGACCTTCTATAGTGCATCATTGATCATCAAGCTCTTGGGTGTCTCCTAAGTCTGTTGACACAAAATCACAAGAAAAGTATTAAGAAAGAGGCTGCTGGACTGTTTGAAATATCCTTTGGTAACAAAGATAACTGTGGGCGTTTACGCA
>JAHIAM010014287.1:0-18742 GCA_021605205.1 Aegilops longissima
AAAATTTAAAAGCTGTCAGAAGATTTCCGGCTCAAAATAAGGACTCTGGTTTAAAATCCGGTTCAAGAGACATCTTTCTCCCACAAAGCACCGAAGCTCTTAAATCCGGTTCAAAAGTCGGCCCAGGGTAAATTTGTCCCTCACAAATTTTTGAAGCTCTCAAATCCGGTTCAAAATCCGGCTCAAGGTAAATTTGTCCTTCACAAATTTTTAAAGCTTTCAAATCCGGTATAAAGTTCCGGTTCAAAAAGCATTAATCTCTCGCAAGTTCGAGTTCTCAGAAAAATTAAAGGTTGCCAAAAGAACTTGCTACCATGATGCGTGGTTCAAACTTGGGTATCCTGCCTTACGGCTTATCTTATTATGATCACTTGGGGGCTTCTTTCTCATCGAGCATAGCTATCAGTACCCTCTTGATCGGCGCAATGCCAAAACTTATATGATCACTTGGGGGCTTCCTGTTCAAACATAGGTTGTATTCGAACCAAAGAGAACATAGCTGTCGATACCCTCTTGATCGGCATACTGCCAAACCCACTAGGGGGCTTCTTGATCATATCTGAATCATAGCTTAACCCCTTTGAGTCTGACGTGGGTCTTATTTGAACCAGCATCATTAAACAACTCTTATGGTCACTTGGGGGCTTCCTGTTCAAACATAGGTCGTATTCGAACCAAAGAGAACATAGCTGTCGATACCCACTTGATTGGCATCGCCAAAGCCTTTGGGGCTATATGATCGTATTGAATCTTAGCTTAACCCCTTTGGAGCGGTTTCTTGATCGTATCCGAATCGAAGCCTCAAAAGTTTTATTCTATCTTTGGTAAAGTTTATTGTAGCCACAATTACTTAACTTGAGACCTTTTGGGGATTATATCTCAAATGTATATAAGTGTTTTATGATTAACCCGGCTTGACTTTTGACTATAAGTCGCGACTTATGACAACCATCATTTATATGGAAGCATTGGCTTCTAAGTTGAGTTATCACCCTTACTACACAGGTCATGTAAACCGGTAGTACAAATTCAATATCACAGTGGTTATATGTGAGGTATTATGACCCGCCCTGCGGTAAACCGCCAAGGGTTCTTGTGATCTACTTGTGTGCAGGATAAGACTACATTTGGGTGGTTACCTGCCCTGGTTTTTGACGATAAGTCGCCAGGGCATATGTTGTTTAAACTCTTTGCAGGATTTGCAGAAATATGACATATAAATGATTAAGTTCAAGCTCATTACCAAAGTTGATGCTTCAAAATGATGATCCGTTCAGGATTTTTCTCGAAGGCTATAAGCCGCCGGGTTATAAAAATTCCAGCTTACAATGGAGGCGTATTAAATCGCCATCGGCCAAGAGCCGCCGAGTATTTAAACTCCGGATTTACTTGTCAACCGATGAGGTATTCAAATCTTTAATAGCCAAAACTGGCTAGATTTTCATGATGATATTGAATGATTGAGGTTTTAATACTGGATTATATTATTCAAATCTCGAATAACCAACATGGCTGGATTTCTATTGTGATTATCAATAACCAGTGCTATGATTGAGGTTTTCAAAGTCGCTTTAGCGCAACGGCTATAATGGATATGATTTATTCTACAATGGAAGGAATAGTCCCGAGTCGCTGCAGGCTTACGACCCGGCACTTGGGGGCTATATTATTCAGATTGGGATTATATCAAATCGCAAGTCCCATGTCCGCCAAACATGCACCATGGCACTTGGGGCTAATGTAAAGTCATTTTTGATCAACTTATTGAAGACCCAACTCATCCCATTGTAATGAGCGGCCCTTGGGGCTACCAATTGCTCTGTCAAAATTCAAGGTACACAAGCATTAATCCATTATATTGAATGGTCCACTATTTAGTTGGTGGAGTACAAAGCTCTTAACCTTGTGGACGTGGGTTCAAGCCCCATGGTGGAGACTATATTATATGATGTTATTATCAATTATATACAAAGTCCCAGCTCAGTATTATGTTATTAAGCCGGCCCTTGGGGGCTACACATTGCTGTTCAAATTTACATGGTTATATCTACAAAGTCCCTGCTCATTATTTGCATAATGACCCGGCCCTTGGGGGCTACACTGGTTGAAGTTTTCATGAGCATAAAGCAATTACAAGTCCCGAGTTCTTGCAAGCATGACAACCCCTGCACTTGGGGGCTACATGTGTGGAATATTCAGTTTATATGATTGAGATGAATAAACCGGATTTCTTCAAGGTTGCAACATTTATTGGAGCAAGTCTTAAACCATCACTTTGTTCTGCTCAAGACTTGGGGCTACGGGTAATATGGATATAAGGGAAAAAATCTTCAAATTATCAGTTTTGAGCAAATCAGGAGGATCAATTACATAAACCGGTGTCAACAACAATTATGACCCGGCATCGTCTGTTTTATAATCAGGCAGTTTTTGGTAACGGTAAACCGGCAAGTTTTACATCTTTAAGCCGGCTGAATATCAGATGAGTATTTGAAGACCAAAATTATTTAACCCGGCGCCCTGGAAGCTGACTCAAGTGGATTATTCTTCACAATATTTTTACGTGAGAAACCAACATCAACAAATTGAGTATGAAGCTAGCTTATTTGACCGGATTTTCTAGATGAAGGAAATGACAATTGGACTTAAGGATAATCAGGTCTGTCTCAGGAGAATATTTAACCCGGGCGCAAGGAATTAAGGATGATCGGTGCCGGCTTACAAGAATTTTAACCGGAGCACAACTTTGTCAAAGTTGTTACAGTGTTTATTTTGCAGGATCAGTTTAACATGGATAAATCCAAATTAAGCGGGGCTAATGTCGAGGATATACCCATGGTATGACCGGCGGAGTTATGACCCGGCCGGACTTGGCGATTCACTAGAAGACCCGGCTGGAGCTAGGCGACTCACTAGCGATCTGCCTAGACATGGCGGTTTACATATAACCCGCGTGGACACTGTGACTCACTGGAGACCCGGCGGGCGGGTCAAACGGACGACAAGGCCCAAGGCCCAGTAGGGCGGTTCATGTGATGGTGGGCCGACTTAAGAAGAAAGGTGTAAGGAATATTTCCCTTACAAGGAATCAAGACCCGGACTTGTATCCGTCTTGTAGTAGAAGATTGGCCAGTCCTAGTCCTACTAGGACTCCACATGTAACCCGCCCCTCTAACTTATATAAAGAGGGGCAGGGCTCCCCAAAGAGGGACAAGCAACAACAACAATCTCTAGGGCTTGACACAAAGAGCCGTCTTACCAGCGACTCTCTCATGATCATAATAAGACCTAACCACAAACAGCATGTAGGGTTATTACCGGATGATGTTTCCCGGGTCCCGAAGCTGTCTAAATCCTTGTCTTGCGTGTTACGTCTCTCACCCCGATCAACCCCTCTAAAGCTACCACATAGATGCGTTGGCCTCGTGACTAAGTCCTTACACTAGGACATCTGCCGTGACAATTCCACGACACTGCCTCTTCTCGCCTTGAACTTATTTTTCTACAGGCAACATAGAATAACAGGAGTGTCGGGCTGAAATTTGAAACTGTTCAGGGTTCGTTTGGCCATTGTATATATATTACTAATTACTAAGTTTTCTACGCATTTAATGTAGTCCATAATTCAAATTTGAACTACAAGCACATGCTCCAGTGAAGCAAAATGGGTGGGAAATCATACACGTGTCATTGGGTGCATGTTTAGGTCTCATTTAAGGAATGGGAATGAATTACAAACTTGTCGTCATCCTGAAACATTGAGAATCTCGGTTTAAAATCGATAAATCAAAAGTCACCCAAAAACATGAAACTTGGCATGGTTTCATGACATGGCACATATATGCCATGGTAAAAAAAATCGTCCAGTTTGAGAAGAGGCGCATACATTAGTAGCCAATGAAGTCCTTTTTGAAACAAAAAGCTAACACGTTAATATCGCAAATGGTTGTATTATATTAACTGTGTCGAAATTTAACCATACTCGGTGGCGTGCGTGCAGCTGTTTGATTAGACGGGACGAGCACGATAAGTCCACCGTGCAGGCTCGACGGGACGCGTGCGAGCAACCCACCGCGCAGGCTCGACGGGACGCGTGCATCCTGTCCACCTCGCAGGCTCGACGGGACATGTGCGAGCAGCAAGGCCGCCTATGCTCACTGGAAAGCGAGCTCTTTGACCTCCATGCACCAGCCGCCGCCCGCCTCGCTCACAACTTCTCCTTTAATGGGTTAATTAAAGCACCTGGACGGAGGGTGTTTTCTTGTGATCCCATGACAACATTTGCTTTGTTCATGTTTTCAACTCGTATTCCGCCCTAATTTAAATTGCCACATAGGGCAACCGATAATACCACCACAAATAAAATGGCAACGGATAATACGACGACAAATTTACAATGGCGCAGATAATAATTGTCTTACATATTCCGGGTAATTTAGAATGCCACATGCGGCAAAGCCCGGAATACACGGGGGCAAGAGAAGAAGGAAACTGCAGACAACGATCTGGGTCGCTACTGTCTCTACTCGTTGATGGATCGCCAGGCGGCGAAATCCTCCAGCTCCTTCTTCAATTCCTCATGACTTTGCTTGAAAGCAGCCACGGATTCCTCCACCTCCTACTCGCGCTCGATCTGGAGCTTCCTCCAGCCACCCGTCAGTTCCTCGATGACCGCTTTCAGCATCATCTCCGAGGCACTGCTCTACTCATGCAACATCTTCCAGCCGGCGGCCTCCTCCTCCTTCTCGGCGACCAACTTGAGGAGCTTCGCATTTTCACCCATGAGTTGCTCGACGAGGCCGGTCACCTTGTCAACCGAGGTATCGCAGATCTTGAGCAGCTTTATCAAGCCGTCGACCAGCTCCTGCTGCGTAGTGACGACAGCGAGAATGTCGTCGTTGCCGGCGAAGGACTTCAGGAACGCCGGCTCACCGCGATGGCCGACGCCGCGAATGCGCTTGTGAGAGCCCTCGCGTGCCCGTGAGAGCTCGTTCGAGGGCTCCGCGGCGCGCCAGGACATCTCTACTGCAGCTGCGGCTTCGCGGCGGGACCTCTCTAGTGCTTCTGCGGCCTTGGTCTTGGTTGCTTGGTTATATGTCCACCCTAAACTCCTCCTACCAGTCATGGCGGAATGACTTGACAGGAAAAACCAGTTTTGTGGGTGATGAGGAGAGGAACTGTGAAGTAATTTTTGAGTGGGTAATTTTTATAGCCCGGTGCTAAGTGTGAACACATATTAGTTTGATTGGTGTGAACAGATTTGCAATTACTTATTGCGTTGTAATCAGCAATGTGACGAGAAACAAGGTCAAAATTTATTGATAGCAGAAGGTTGACCACGTGGTTGCTCGCTGTTGAGGTGGCCGCGGCGCGCTCGGCTCTGGCGTCCCTACGCGCCCTCTGCTCGCCGTTGAGGCAAAGTTACAATGGCAATGGTTAATAATTCTTAATAATTGTCTTAGATATTCAGGATAATTTAAAATGCCACATGCAGCAAGGCCCAGAGCACTCACCTACATATGCATACAATTATAATAAAATATAAGCTAAAAGGCTGAGCTGGCGGCCTTCCGATGATGGTCTTCTCGGACTCCATGATCAGCATAGCACCCTTGCGGTCGTTCACTCCAAGTGTCTCGACCTGCCTCCGCCTACGGAGCTGCTGGGGCTGGGAGGCTCTTGGGGCTGCTGGGCCTCTTCCGGAAGAGCTTGATAGCATGCAATCGCACGCATGTCAACTCCGCGGAACCGCTCCATTTCCATGTCTCTGGCCTGGTAGCAAATTTCGTCGATCACCTGCATCCTCAATATATCACATTGGCGATGTTCTACTTCATCGGGGACGTCAACTCCGCCAAGGATGCACTCGATCCTGGCCACCACATCATTGGTATCGAGGTTGACACGGCCGCCGCGGACAATGATGAATCTGCAGGGTGCCTTTGTCTTGGCTGAATCGCAGAGGTCCTCTGCCCATTCCTTGTGGGGCATCAGGCTCTCGATGAGCACTGGTGACGATGGCTCTTCAGGTGGGTCATCAATCATGCCGCCGAGCAGCTCTAGATCTTTTGCATGGTGGATGGCAAACTGCTCATCACACCTCCTCTGCAATATGTCGATTGTGCTCCCAAGGACTATGACGCCGATATCGCTGCCGGTGGGCCATGGTGATGAAGCTTTTGCTTCCTGACCTGCTCCGGCTCGTTCTCCTCGCCGAAGATGTAACACAGGTAGGCGTCGACGTTGTAGCTTTGGTCGTTGCCTGGCATGCTTAGAATAACTAATGGTAGTTGGGTGAGGACTAGATCTTCGTAGAGTATCGCGCCGGTGCGTTGCCACCTGGGTTATATGCAACAAGCCATCAGCTGGTGGCGGGAAACCAGTGAGGGAATAGGCATGGATTTTACGATTCACCCATGTGGAGCGCGCGAAGCATTTGCTGGAGCGCGGAAAGACTAAGTGGAGCACACACACAACCCGAATACCGTATCAGGTGCCACACGTGTTATTTATCACACAAGTGTTAACATAAGGAAACGTATGTGTGAAATACTAATCATCGCACATGAGTACTCGCAGACGCATTGTGCGCGATACTCCTAGCCACCGCAAGCAACTAGTTGCATTTTTCAAAGTTTTTTGTACACGCAGAATCGCACACAAAGTAATTGTATTAACCGTCTGTGTTGTAATTTCTCATCGCAAAAATTTCATCCGAGTCGGCTATTTGCCACATATCACACACATCTTGTTAAGTTGAATCATTTCTATTGTGTTCGCTAATCGAAAACAGTTCGTCCGAGTGAACTATATGCCCTATATCGCACACACCTTGATCTGGCTAACCGTTTATGTTGCACTCCCTAATAGCAAATGGTTCATCAGAGCGAACTGTATGCCGTATATCGCACACACATTGATATGGCTGCCCGTTTCTGTTGTTCTGCCTCATCGCAAACAGTTCGAACGGGTTAACCATGTGCCCTGAATCGCACACGCAACTAGGGACATGTACCTTGGGTAGGGGAATAGACCTGATCTAAGCACCCTCCCCAAGGACACTGCCTAATAGTCAAGGACATTCAAAGGACAACAAATTCTACCGACTGAAATCACCACAGGATGCAATCCACTCGACCGTGGGTTCCACTCGGATAACTCAATTCCATTCGACCAAGATATAATCATTCGACCATATCAGAAAACACTCGGAGTACAGAAGATCTAAGGTCACTCTGGATGGCAACGGCCAGGCATTCACTTCGTAGTCTTGATGATCATTTATATGACTTTAATGCTGGCGTTACCAGTAACGTCCTATCTTTATGTACATTGAACCCTGTATGGCGAGGGCGAAGAAGTCAGCAAACTCTATATAAGCCACCCCCTCCTCAGGCACAGGGGTTGGCACCCCCTGTAACTTCACGCATAATCCAATTGACCAACCTCTGGGCATCGAGACGTAGGGCTGTTACTTCCTCCGAGAAGGCCCCGAACTCGTAAATCTTGCGTGTACAACCTCACCGTAGCTTGGATCTTGCCTCTCCATACATACCCCCTATTCTATTGTCAGGTTTACTCCCACGACAGTTGGCGCCCACCTTGGGGCAGGTGTCTTAGCGACTTTCCGGTGAAGTTGCGATTTTTCCGATTCCCATCATCATGGTTTCCAGCGGTGGATTGGCTGACGACCGCGAGATCCGTATCGGCGCACTCGTTTTCATCGCGACGACTCCGCCTGGCTCCAGGAGGCCCCCCTCGACGTCGAGATGCTCCCCGTCCGCGGGGCGACGCACTTTCACGCATGCGTTCGCGATGTCCTTCCGCGGCAGCCGTCGACCCAGTATCGGTCGGCTCCCGTGATGTCTTCGCTGCCCGCTGTTCGCCGGCACAAGCGATCCGGTCGATCACGGCTTCAACGGTGGGTGAAGCACGCGGTGGCACGTCATTCGACCACCCCTCAAGTCGCGGCAATCGAGCCCGATGAAAGAACATGCGGTGCCCCCATGTTTGGTTTTGGTAATTGATGACAATCTCTGTGGACTAATGGTTGCCTTGAGTTATATTTGAAGGTTTTGTCCATAGGCTTTTCTTGGAGTACATGTGTTGGTTTCAAGAAGAGTTTGTGTCGACCAAGGTGCCTATTCAAGGAATTACCTAAAAGATTGGTCTTGTGAGAGGTTGGTCAAGACTAAGTCAAAGAGTGAATCAAGTTGATCAACACACAAAGCGTATAAGATGTACCGAGAGGGATCAAGTGATCCCATGGTATGGTAAGCATTGTCAATTACTCTTTGTGTACTAACCCATGGTCTTCGTGAGAGTTATTTGTGGGGTTAGGATGCGGTATGCAAGTTCAAGTGATTCATCACAAAAAGATCAAGTGCTTGAATCTTGCCGTCCATTGTGGTGACAATGTACTTGTGAAGATGAGCCGAAGAGTGGCTCACCCATAATGGACTATGGGGGAGCAATCATCTAGTCTTCGTCGAGCCAACGCAATTAAGAAAGGTGGTCCAACTTGAGGGAGTCAAGATCGTCATCATCTAGCTCAAGTGGACCATGTGCAAGGCAAAGGTTTTCCCTTGATAGGTTTTCTATTTTACCGGTCTCATGGTGGTAGTTGGGAGACCGGGATATAGGATCGTTTGCCGTACTATCAAGGGGGGCTCTCAAGTTGGTAGCTTGATCGTATCATTAGTAGAGAGCTCAAACAATTGCATCCTTGCATCATGTTTCTTGGTTCTTGTTTGGTTCTCTTTTTTTGTCTTAGAGCTTATGGTCATCTTGATGACAAGCTTGAGTTCATCGAAAACGGAGTTCGCATGCGTCTTATATGCTGTTTTCGGTGTTGGAGGTTTTACCGGTCTTATCCGAGGAAGGGTTCTCACCATTTTATTATGGGATTTTCTCATTTGCTTCTTATTGATATTTCTTTCAATATTGTGTTAGCCCATGTCGTTAGCTTTCCAACAAACTTGGTTTCGTCGAATTCGGAGTCCGTTTGCAGAAGTTGTGGTAGTTTTGGTGCTCTGAAAAGGCTACAGCGGTACTACCGCGGACAGGAGCGGATGTAATTTTTTACTACCGCTTGGAGCGGTACTACCGTGTCTACTTCCGTGGCTACTTCCGCTCCGGACCTAAAACTCGTCACAAGTCCAGCGGTGGTAGGCACGGATGTATTCTTTTAGTACCGCTCGCAAGCAGTAGTACCGCTACCCCTAGCGGTAGTACCGCTACACCTAGCGGTAGTACCGTGAGGGCAAGAGGTAGTACCGCTCCGACGGTTCTTCTAGCCTTTTGCCTCCTCGTCATTGTTTTTCAAAGGGCTACTGCTGCCCTAGCGGTAGTACCGCTCCTTGGAGCGGTAGTACCTCTCGGTGCGGGGTGTGAGCATAAAAGTTGGATTTTACCCCACCTATAAAAGGGGGTCTTCTTCCCCACTGAACCTTATCCTTTGAGCTCGTGTTCTTCCCCCATTGTTGACCTTCTTCAAGCTTGCTAACTCTCAATCCCTCCATGGATTCTTACTAGTTTTTGAGGGAAAAGAGAGAGGAGATCTAGATCCACATTTCCTCCAACCACTTTCTCCTTTATGTGAGGGGAACCCCTTGGATCTAGATCTTGGAGTTCTTGGTGTTCTCCTTCTTGTTCTTCCTCTCATTTTCCTCCCCAGCATTAGTTGCTTTGGTGGGATTTGAGAGAGAAGGACTTGGGCACTCCGTGTGCCCTTGCCATTGCATTTGGTGCATCGATTTGAGTTCTCCACGGTGATACGTGGAAGTTACAAGTTGAGAAGCTTATTACTCTTGGGTGCTTGGTACCCTTGAGCTTGTTCCTCTTGGGTGCTTGGGCGCCCTAGACGGTTGATGGTGTTCGGAGCTAAATCATTGTGATGTAAATCTCCGGCCAAGCGTCGGGGTCTCCAATTAGGTTGTGGAGATCGCCCCGAGCAATTTGACGGGTACCGGTGACCGCCCCCAAGGGTTGCCAAAGTGTACAGGTTCGGTGACCGCCCCCAAGGGTTGCCATTTGTACGGGTTCGGTGACCGCCCTCAAGGGTCCCTTAGTGGAATCACAGCATCTTGCATTGTCGAGGGCGTGAGGAGATTCTGAGTGGCCTGGTGGCTTCTTGGGGAGCATTGTGCCTCCACACCGCTCCAAACAGAGATTAGCATCCGTAAGGGTGTGAACTTCGGGATACATCGTCGTCTCCACGTGCCTCAGTTATCTCTTACCCGAGCTCTTTACTTATGCACTTTACTTTGTGATAGCCATATTATTTCTTGTCATATGACTACAAAAAGAATACACTTCCGTGATGATACGTGTTTGTCACAGTAGGTCGCGTTTTTTGTCATGCATGTACATCCATGACAAATTTATGATGAGAATCAAGATAGTCATACCGTGTTGTCGTAGAAGTGTTCCATGACATTACCAAAATTATCATCACGGAAGTGTCCACTTCCATGACGATAAATCGCGTCATAGAAGTGCTTTCGTCAAGGGTGACCGACCGTGGCATCCACCATAACGAACGCCGTTAAGCTATCGGTCGGGTTTTGGATCCGATAACCCGTTAACAGCCCGACCAATGGGGATTTTCCACGTGTAAAATCATCATTGGCTGGAGGAAACACTTGTCGGCTCCACATTTGGACAGATGTCATCCACTCATTGGACAGAAGGCGCCTATGATACGTCGACACGTGGCACGGCCAATCAAGTTTAAATGGGCCGGCCCAACTAAAGGCCCACAAGATTTTGTGGCCCATAATGGGCCGGCCCAATTAAAGGCCCACGAGATTTTGCGGACTATAATGGGCTGGCCCGACTAAAGGCCCACAAGATTTGTGAGCCATAATAAACGGCCAGTAAAGGCCCACAAGATTTTGTGTGCCATAATGGGCGGCCGGTAAAACCCACAAAATTCTTGCGATCATAATGGGCGGCCCGACTAAAGGCCCACAATTTCGCCGACATTAATGGGCGGCCGGATGTAGGCCCACAAGATTTTGAGGACCCTAGTAGGCGGCCCATTAAGCGGCTGCCATGTTTTGGGCCAAATGCCGGCCCGTAATTGATCCGGTCCATTAATGGCCTACCACGTTCCGGGCCTAATAATGGCGCATATAAGATCCGGCCTGTTAAAAGCCTCCCACTTTCTGGGCCAAATCACGGCCCAAATCAGGTCCGACCCTTTAAGAGGCTTTGGTCTCAATTATGGCCCATATCAGATTCGGCCCGTTGACTGGACGCTATGCTTTTGGGCCCACTTGCTAAAGGCCCATTTAGTAATTGCACGATATTAGTTTCGACTGTTAAGGGCCCATTTAACATTCGACCCTATATTAATTTCGACTTGTTAAAGCCCGTCATATAGTTGGGCCTAACTACGACCGGTTTGCATCCGGCCTGCTTTCATGACCGATATCGATTGGGCCAAACAAGGACCGAGACAACTTTGGCCTGTAAAAGCCCGTAAATTGATTCGCACAATCATGGGCTGGGGTCCATTCGGACTACCGCCGCCCGTGAGCTATTCGGCATGTTTGAGCCCGACCTACTTCTCGACCTCCTAAAGCCCATTGAGTTTTCTTAAAAAAGAGGGCGAGGGTTATCGGCCTATTAAAGGCCGAATCTACTAGTGGGCCAATTTGGCGGGGCCCATGTGCGGATCATACATCGTGATTGCATAGCGGCCCGATTATGTACCGTAATTTTATGGTTTGGCGGTTTCTGCGAAGAAGCAGGATATATATCTGATAAAATAACTGCAGCATCGTGAATAAGAAAAACCTAGACTATACAATAAAGAAATTACGGCATATTACATCCTTTGGGCATCAAAGTTCGCCACTATGATAATAAAGCACAAGCAGACAACAGATTACATACACTGGGCATCAAAGATCGCCACCAGTGCAAATAAACACGCCGACAAAATAATATACAAAACCGACATCACTTTAATAGAGTTCAATAAAGGTTAGCCCTGCTTGGGAGCTGCAGCGCAAGAAGCTGAGCAAGATGATGAGACTGCGCTTGTTCAACACTTATATCTTCCTCACTCTGAAAGATAAACAAGCGAGACGGATGACGGTTTTGCACATAAAAGTATCAGTCTTGACAATTCATCACATTTCTTCTTGACGAATAAAGTGACACAGTTTAAAATTGCATTAACACAATATGGTATTGTTCAGGTCAAGACATGGCAGGAATTGACATTGTGAAGGATTTGGCAGCTTCACGACACCTTTGGATTACAGATCAAGAACTCATAAGTATCAATGGTTAGTGTCTTTGTCAATTTATCCCATTTCAGATTGGCAAATAAAGAGGCGGTTTAAATAATAGTAGAATGATATGACATTGTTCATAGTTAAGACATTGCAGAATATGACATTGTCTTTGTAGTGGGTAGGTTCACCACACCTTTGGATTCTGAGATGAAGAACGAAGCATACATGCGAGTGCAAAGGAAGATCACTTGCTCTGCATAGTTTAATTTACATGGTATGAAGAAGGAACTTGGTTGTACAACTAAAACTTAAATTGAGAAGGACAAACTTTTGTTTATGAACTACATAATAAACTTTAAACATGCAATTTGATGCAAACACCAAAAATAAACAGCTATTGCAGTCATGCCTAACCAAATATACACAACAAAGTTTGAAGGCTTGAGAAGGACAAACTTACATTACTCGTGAAGACAGGCTCTATAAAGCCCTTGTCCATCTTGATGGGGGGGCAATTCAAGAAGTTTAGCACAGAATCTTCTTCATAAGCATTGCCTTTATTCTACATTTTGTTAAGAGTAAATATAGATGTGATAATATCTGAAAAAATGGAGAATATTTAAGATAAGATGAAGAGTGATGCTACATAACCAAGTAGCTATAAATGTATGTGCAGCGATACAGCAAAAGGCACAGCCAAGAGCAATGCACAACTATACTTCTTGATACCAACCTTATGGTAAGAGTAAATATAGATCGATGTGTAGAAAATGGAGGCAAAGGAAAATAAGCTGCGAGTGATGGTATATGAACAACTACCTGTCAATATAAGTACACTGATAAAGGACATCATGTACTTACAAGAACAATGCAGAGCTAAAAAAATTAATTGGAATTGGATATATTCTACACTAATGTAACTATTCATACAGATCAGATAATTTGGAGTGAACAATTGATAAGCAAGCTATCATGCATACTGCTGTCACATAATGAACCAGCTATCTATGCAAGTACAGTGATACATGACAACAGGTACTAACAAGAGCAAAGCAGCGGGCAGCATATTTGCAATATCGTGTCGTTCTTTTCAAATCGGAATTCTTCTTCGAGCTGATTTCCTGCAAAAAAGATCCGTAAAGCACATGCGGAAAAGTAGAAGTTCAAATTGTCATGTGATTTCATAGGCGGTACCTCATCACAGGAGCGAGACCGATTGCATAACAAGGTTTTTCCATTCAATGTCTTCTAAATTTAGCACAGGAGACTTCATCGCAAATTTGTTTATAGACTTGCCATCAAAGTGTGATTTCCTCAGGTAACACCGATACTGCTGCAATGCTTCCTTGAAAAGCACAAGCAAGCTTTGCTCGTCATGACTATCCAGATTGACCCTCACCTAGTTAACAATGTAATGTAAATCATTGATGTGTTCGATCAGCAGAAAACAGGAAAATAATAACCATGAATAATAGCACTTGCACGTAAGTTGGACAGGAAGATGTGAAAATGGTGTTTCTCTTCACTATAATCTTCCCATGATGGGAATGTATGCACGTAGTACCTAACAATATTGAAAGCATTGTCTTATAAACTGGGAATAAATGGAATGGGGTTCCAATCTGCAGGAATTGGCCGTCTCTAAAGTTGGGATAGGTCTTCGGCCGGTGGACTTCTTGTACTTTTTTTTGGAGTGGGATTTTTACGTGGTGCGGCTGGTGCTATGGCAAATGAAATAGGTATACCTTTTCTTTGGAGTGCAGGTCTGTGTGGTGGGGCTAGTGGTGTGCCGGTGAAGTATGGGGTGCAGTCTGCTGGAGTCGGTCCTATGTTTTGTGTCTTTGCTTGTACAACCAATATAAGTGGGGTCTTTGTCGATTTCTCGGCACCACCATGTTTTTCAAGGACTTTCTTGGTGCTCCTTGAGTTCGCAATCACCCTCTTCCTTTTGATGTCGATGCACAAGAACAGCATTTGAGTGGAAAAACATGGTATGACGACAGATGGAATATGTATTGATAATGGATGGACATGGCATCTCGAGTTATATGATGAGTAAACTAAGCAGATGGTGGTGCAACAAAGTAGAAGAAATGGAAGACAATATATGCAAGATACGCGCAATCAATAAAACCTTGCCAAATTAGAACAGGCACCTTGATGGGTGAACAGGATAGGCCATCTGCCTTTGACTCCTCGAGGTTAGAATAGTCATTAGAATGATATTACGAACAAGAATCAACAAGTGGGGGCGTCTGAGTTTCATTGCTTCGAATGGCACTCAATGCCTTGGTGCCAATTTTGTAAGTCGTTGTAGTGTTCCATAATATTCTTACGATCGCGGATTACATTATTCACTGTAATTGCGTATAATATCGAGAACCATGAAAACATAAATAGTTGTGAGATTATCTTTGTAATGCAGATGATATTCTAATATAGGGCGCCCTGTAAACACTTATGTGCTATCACTTTGGATTACGATGAGAGAGCTCATGTGTCTGTAATATCTTGCGTGCATTTATATAATCTAGCACAAGTACACAAAAATAGGCTCGAAGTATGGATAGCTGGCGGATGATAGGCTCATAATATATTGTATAGAGAGTTTATTGCCAAACCATGATAACAAGAGCACACGAAACTAGGCAGATCATAGTGTACATAACGAGGGTACACCATAACCATGATATATAAATCGGAAAGTGGGCGGCTTGAAAATATGGTGTTGTATTGTTGCTAGTAATTGAAAGCCTATCGATCACGTCACAGGCCAGCACTATCGAACATGGTAAAGAAGAGCAAGCAGATTTTGGATAATAAAATGTTGGTTGCGCGGTGCCCCACATGATGAATCGAGCGCATTAAGAATGCAACTCCCGGCTGTCTCTCGACCATTTCAGGCGGTTGGATGAAGATCCTCGTCTCTAACCCTTCTTCTTCCTCGTCTCGATTCTTCCCATCTGAGAACACCTTGCGGGCCACCGGCAGACCACCGCCCCATCGCTGTGTTCCTCCGCCACCCCACCCCCACCAGCGTCGAGTTTTCTTCGTTCGCGAGGCCCCACAACCACCGAGCCCCTTGGATCGCACTGGCGAACTCCGCGAGCTCTGAAAAATCGGTGACCCAATTTTGAAATTTAGTCTCTGTGATTTAACTAGTGTGGAATATAAAGGGAAAACCATAAGCATTGGGGTATAGTGTTGGCGTGCCATGGCGGATCTGAAGGTGCAAACCGGAAAAAGGCAACCGCAACCAAGACAAGAAATCGAGTAAAGCGGTGGCGATCTATTTTCTTGCTGCGATAAATAAGTTGAGCGAATCTGAAAGAGTACCGCCTACAGTGCGGCGCGTGTAACGATCTGCTGAGAATTTGCGGTGCTGCGGTAGCGATGGCTGTCGGCGTGGAAGCAGATCTAGGAGGGTAGGCGGTGGCGGTGGGGCGCGGTGGACGAGACGGTCAGAGGAGCGGCGCCCGGCAAGGTGTACGATGGCGAGGATGAAGCGAGAGGGCGGGATGCAAGGATCCGGTCGAAGGCGTGGATGAGAGAGGTCGATCTCTTGTAATGGACGGCGGCATCGGGTATCAGCTCCGGCATGGTGGAGGAGGACGGCGGTGGATGGGGTGGCGGACGGCGCCGGACGGAGGAGGGTGGGGTGGAGAGGGTGTTTTGGCGCCCACGAGTGCGAATGGGGAAAAGGGAGGTAGAGAGGAAGGGGAACCATGTATTCAGGCACGCTTGTCTCAAATGTGAGGAAATTTACAAACTTAGCCCCCGTTTCAAATTTCTACTACATCACATCAACATTAGTCGGTTGGGGATAGGACGGTAATCTCGCATACACCGAATATTTGCCGACCATAGTTTGTTTTTGGCGCCCATCGTGTATGAATATGAATCGGGGAGGGAGTCGATTTCGGCCGAGGGCACACTGTGTTTTGGCGCCCACCGTGTATTAATCCGGGTGAGAGGCGGTTACGTCACATTTGGGTGAAATTACAAACCTACCCCTATCGAAACCTATAGAAATCCAGCAGATAGGCTTTGCGTGGCAGGGATAGGCACTAGTGATTTCCATCTCGCAGATTTTGGTTTCGGGTGGTTACTGCCCCACTTCGTTCAAATTTTGCACAGTGCATGTTTACCGTGCCAACTCAATTCGAATCCCGTTTGTATTCTACTTTTTTTTTCGGGCGGGATCCATTTTCAATTAGAATTACATTCTATATACATCATTTTTTATATATACTTTCAAAAGCACAACACCATTTATACATAAATATGGTTTACAAATGGCATGATCTCAGATTCATAAGGTTGTATCCATCAATTTGGATTTTCAAATATTTGAAACCACTTTATGTTGAAATACAATGTATGCATTCCTCGCTAACTGTCTCCAATTAATGTGTGTTTCATGCGGGGTTTTTTAACTTCTCAAACATGTATAATGTGTTTCACACACTCAACATATGGTGTAATCCCGTTTAGACATTAATTGCATATAAACCATGCATTGTTTGTAATTGAAGAATCTATGGATCACCGATATTGATAAACTATATAACATTACACATGTTCCCAAATTCAAATGAATATGCATGTTTGATACACCAATTTGCGTTATGATATTATCGATGTCGTGATCTCCAGTTTAAATATTTGAATCCCCTTTAATCCAGATATTAGTCTCATATAGCTATCACTCATGCTTATATAGGACTATCTCTCTGGACCTATACGCGTTCATCGTCTCTCAGGCATCTCTCGTGCTACCTATATGTCGACAATGATCTTTTATCTTCGTAACACACTGAAGGTACTCTCTCCCTCGACCTTCATCACTCTATCTCTCTCTAAGTATATCTCGCTCCCTGCTATGTGTCTCTAGCTATGATTCTCCATGTGGAATCTCTTTCTCTCACACAAACATAAATTTTTTTCTCCCGGGGTATCATTTCTCTCAACTATTCCCATGTGTGCCACTCGCACACCCCTCATACAGAGATGTCTTTCGCTCCTTAGATATGAGAACCTACAACTCTTCCTCTTCAATATCTCTTTCTCACACACAAACACAAACTCTGTCTCCCAGGGTATCATATTTCTCCATTGTTCTCTTGTATGTCGCTCAAACACACCCTCTCTCCCTAGAGATATCTTGCGTTCCCTCATATGTCTCTCTAGCTATCACTCTCATTGTGAAATATCTTTCTCTCTCGCAGACACAAAAATCCGTCTCTCTGGATCTCATTTCTCTCTGATATTTGTTTGTATGTGACTCACATGCACCCTCTCTCTATCTCTCTCACACCCACACACATAACCCAACCTTCTGATCCACTCGACTCCTATCTCTAGCGCACACTAGCTAGCATCTTTATCTTTCTATTTATCTGTTTCTCCATCAACCTTCTTTCTCGCCCTCACTCTTGATTCCTATCATGCACACTACATATGTTTCTCTCTACATGCAGTCAAGTGCCCTCTCACACACATATATAACTTCACCCTTTGAACCACCCGACGGTCATCTCCGACACCCAAACTAACGGATGTATCTCTAGCTAGCATCTCCATCTCTGTATCTATCTGTAGCTTTTCTCCGTCAACATTTCTTTCTCGCACGGAGTCTTGCTTCCTATCACCCACACTATATATGTCTATCCATACATATGCATTTATAGGTTGATCTCTTTTGCACAATCGTTGCGCCTCACCCCCTCTGCTCGCCATAGATGCATGCTCCAGCCCACGCCACTATCTCTTAAAGACAAAAACACATGCTCAATTGTCGGGCCTTCTTCCCTGCATTCTCACATGCATGCATATTGTCATACCGATCCGTCTCTCCCATGTCGTTGATCTTAGGACTTATGTCTTCTTTCTTTTATCTCGATCATGCACGCGTGCACACACACACATCTCACGTATACATGTATACCTCTCACACATGCACGTTCAAGGTCTCTATGTCTCCATAAGTAGTTAATTACCCTCAATCCTAACGCCACATCGAATCGTTCTCCTCTTGTGTGCACATAACTTCCTTTGGATGGGCAAAACACACTCACACTTAACAATCTCCTTCTAGCTACCCCCCCCCCTGCGCCTCTCACTCTTCCCTATATCCCCGAAACCAATAAGACCATCCCTTTGTTTAATTCCGCCTACATGCACCATCGATATATAGTAGTCTTCCTGGTGTCTCTCGAACAAACACGTTCTCTCGATGTCGACTCCTCTCACGCACGCACCTTCTCTTCCCTCCCTCGGGCATTTTCTCTCTCGCACCCCATCGTTGGTGGCCTCTGCCATACACATCACCTCTCTATGATGAAGCCATGCACACTTAAATTACATCCGCCACAGAGGACCCCACACACACACACACACACACGCACACCCCCCCCACACACACACTAAGACTCCATCTCTCTCTCTCTCACACACACACACACACACACACACACACACCCCAGGCACACACT